>JBAJNP010000730.1:33730-80821 GCA_036877545.1 Yasuhikotakia modesta | reverse complement strand
GTCCAGAACAAAACATAAACGTCATACAGTAATGCATTAATAAACGCAGGTCCAGAACAAAACATAAACGTCATACAGTAATGCATTAATAAACGCAGGTCCAGAACAAAACATAAACGTCATACAGTAATGCATTAATAAACGCAGGTTACGTTGTTAAACGCACGTCCACATCTACGGAACCCGTCCGGTTGTGATGCATGAGTAAATGCGCGTGTTTTGCACGCATCATGTTTCTGTTTGCGTCCCAAACCAAACGCACAATTTGCCCGTTGAATGAAGCAAAGCGAGGTGTTCGGAACAGCCCTCGGCAACTGCCCCTCTCCCCCCTCCCTTCTCCCCCGACCCCCTCCTTCGCTCCCTCCCCTCCCGCGCGGAGTGTGAGAATGCCCGGGTTGTACTGACAGAACGATACGGGCTTAGCAGACATGGAGGCCCGATTAACCAGAGGCCCGTTCCGCCGCACCTGAGCTGTAGTAACGCGGACCCGGGAGAGATTCGGGCGACGTCTCGGAGCATCACGGGTAACGATCGCCGTGCGGTGGTCGAGCGAGGTGTGAGAGAAGCGGGGAGAGAGAGAGATCCATTTCGGGTCCCTCTGTTGATTCAACGCAACAGCCGCCATTTTGTTGACAGTTCGTGTTTTTAATAACCCGCCCCGGAAAGCGTTTGGTTTTGTATTAGACATTTCGGGTCATTTCTAAGGACATTTGGGGTGTTGTTGGGTTTTCGTGGACGGGCCGGACCGGGCCGATCAGCACCAGCGGCGGCTGCATTGATTGATCGTGGGGACGGACCGCGGGGTTTCGCTGACCGCCGTGCGGGCAAATGTGGCTGTCAGGGCAGATCAGACGAGCGGGGCTTTTAGTGTCAGGAATTACCCCCGTTGAATACAGTCGTCGGGGGGTCACCCGTAAACACCCGGTCGTGTGAATGGCGGTGGGGGTGTCGGTCCAACTTACCCCGCAGACATGTGTCGTGCAGCAGCGACGTATTTTGACAACTTCCAGCTATTTGTCGTTGTCATTTAGTTTCGCACCGTGTTGCGATTCGGGGTCAGATTGATGTTTACTAACCGGATACGGTAGTTAGATTAGATCGCAAACCTAGATAAATAGCATCATATTTATTTACACACACGGGTGGTTTGACTCCCGGACCTGCCCTCACAAATCTCACCATTTTTCCTCTTTTTTTTGGGGGCACATCAGCAATTCTGAGGGATAAACATCCAGGAGATCATGTTGATGTTACGCGCGGACGGAGGTTCGTGATCCCGGGTGATGTGAGCGAGGCTCCGGCTGCGGTTGAGGTGAGTGCCGCGGTGGTTCCGTGTCTTTGGACGGCAGATGCTTCATGTGTTGTGGTTTGTTATAAACCAGATAAAGGAAATGCATTATTACAGATGCACGCTGGTGCATCTTTGTTTGCTGTTTGTTTGTGTTGCAATGCAAGATATGATGTTATGCCGAGTTTGTCTGAAGCCTCCGGGCCGCCTTTGACCTCCGACCCGGCGGTCAGGGCAGCCAGAAGCGCCGCTGGCCGGTGCAGTTGAGCCGGCAGCCGTGATTTTAGTGTGAAATGTGAGTGTAAGTTTAATAGATCCAGATGCACAGTCGCTTTACCTCCGATCCGTGGGGCTTTAAAGGGTGTTACGTGTAAATGAATCAGCCGGGTGAGTTATGAACTCATTGCATAACATGTGCAAAATTAACAACATATGCAATTGCATTATATAAAACACTTTACTGTTTATTTCTGTTTGGTTTGTTTTGCTTCAGATGCGTTTTAAGGGCAGCAGCACGTTGTAATAACACGCAGTGTTTAGACACAAACTTGTTTAGCCAGTATTTGGTTTTTTGGTTGTGACTTTTGTGTGTTTTCATCTATTGTTATTGTTCTGCTTGAATTGTGGTTCTGCTTTTTGGGCATGTGTGGGAATTTAAAAAAGAAACTAAGTTTGTTTACAGATGCCGGTTGGTTTGATGTTTTGTATGAATATAATGTGATCTTGTATTTTAAATTGCATGCGTATATGTTCATGGCAGGAAGTTTTACTGTTTGCAGGTGGCGTTGAGTTGTATTCGTTTATAAATGTTTAGTTTTTTTCCTTGTCTTGTAGTTGCTAAATATCAACACTAAACTCCATCAATGACTCTCAATGTGTCTTGCGGCGTTTTGGCTTTAGCTGGAGGTTGTGGTTTCAGCGCTTGTTGTAGAACGAGGGCTTGTAGTTTTACAGTAGAAGAAACGCTGTCTGTACACACTGCCTTACTCTATTATATCTTAAGGGTGGCGTAAGAAGCTCAGATTAAAGTTGTGACTGACAGGTGCTAAGCGAGTGTGAATGGAGAGCAGCAAAGATGTCTTCATAGATGCTTTGAGGTCCCTTGTTATCGTCTGTAAATTCCCTCTGATGTTATACTCAGTCCTAATAACTGTCATCTGGCCCTGATTTCTTTATGCAGGAGAATTGACCATATACAAAGTTTTGCTTGGGTACTTTTGTGTTGACTGGTAAAGCATGGCACTAGTAAAGGGTTTGAGTCTTAGGAAACCACGTACTGATAAAGTGTTAGAGTTTAAATGCACTTGTGGCAGGTCCATCAGATAAAATCATCCGTTAAATGCCGTCGTGTGAGATTGTCTGTGTTTTAGCAGCGATTCTTTGCCACTTTCCCCCCAGACTTGATCCCGCAGCCATTTTACAAAACAAGGTACCGTTTATTTTTGGCATCATCTCCTCACAGAGAGGAGGGACGAGAGAGGCAATAACACAGTAACTAGACGCGGAGTACGACCCACAGAGCTGAGGAAATAGGGGAATTATTGTCACTAAGGGAGGGACGGACAAGGAAAAAAGGAGGAGGGAGGGAGCACTGGGGAAAATGTGTTTTCGATTAGCTGGAACACAACGACTCTAGTTTGACCGCTGTAGCGCTGGATTTCCAAGTGAGTGTTACGGTGAAAGTGGATGAGTGAGAGAAAGAAAAGAGTGACAGGATGGGGTGAAAGGGTAGGTCTGGCCGAACGGGAGAGGTGCGATTTTTGGATTGTGGCGTGTGAAACTGGACTCGGTGGCTGGGAGGGTGAGGGTGTGTTTAAACGAAATGGGGTGAGTAATTATAGTAAACAGAGAAGTGAGGGTAGGGGAATAGAGGCAGGACTCCAAGTTCTGGAGCGAGGTTTATAGTTGTGGTGATTTCACAGAAAACGACTCTTGCAATAATAAAAGACCACCGCTAATGAAACAACACTCTGTAAAACGGCACCGCCGTGAGTTAAACAGCCGTATCTGCACGGCCAACGTTTAGATGACCTAGGCGTTCCTAATAGACTCGTATAATCTGTAAACTTTTGCTCTCGGGGGGGGTGGTGGAAAAACTGTTTGCCTTTTATCTTCTGTCTCTCTCCCCCCCTTCTTTCTTTTTTTACCCGAGTCATTCATTCACTCGCTGGCGGTCTGCGTTTTTTCAACCGGCGCTCATAAAAAGGGTTAGAGAAGGTGACTGGATCCTCAGACTCCCAGAGGACCATTTATCCTGAGGTCACCGCTTTACTAGCTTCTGAATGACTTGACCCTCAGAAAGCACCTGTGGTCAGCATGGTGCTATATTACTGACTGCTCTTTTGTTTTGGGGGGTGGACGGGGCACAAGGTTACATTGGTCAGCCCCCCAAAACTTATTCACATTCCAAAGTTTATATTCTTTGCCTCAGAATCACTCAATTAATTGCTGGGTTGTAAAAAGGACCGTTGTTTGTTTGTAAACTTTACGGCTTAGATTTCCCAGTAACGGTTTGGCTGTAATAAGAATATTTAATGGTTGGTTCAACCACAAACAAAAATGGTATCACTGCTAAATCTTCAATTTGTTCCAGTCCAGTAAGATCATCCTTATTCTGCTGAACACATCAGAACTTTTTCCAGGTGATCCAGTTGTTCACATGAGCGATAATCCAGATCTTTGGATTTATATGACAGATTTTTGTGAGAAAGAGGCTTTAAAATAATTTGTTATTCACTGAAAATATCTTGCGTCTCTCATCACTGGACATCTCAGCCATCTTTATGTGAACTGAATGACATTTCAATGGTTCATTCAATAAAGTTTTCATTTTGTTTGTCTAAGGTTTTAATTTCTGAATGTTTTCAGGTTTTATATAGAATGTTATTCTAATGTTTTGTCATTAAGTTAAATTTGTTATGAAATAAATTGAAGTAAATTTGTGAATGCAGAGCCATGCAATTGTAAAACACTTGTAAAAAGTATTTTTTCTTAAAAGTATAAATGATATAACATGTCTTTAAATATTTAGTCATTGTAATAATAAGTCAGTCATTGTTGATTTGTAAATCTTCATTGTTTGTTGTCTGAGCATCTCTGAGTGGATTTCTTTAGTCGTCCATGTTTGCTAGGCTATTCTGTGTTAATAATTAACACAAGGTTAAGGCCGTCTCAGAAGTGTAGCTTTTAATTTATCTTTTGGTCTTAACACCCTTTTCTCTGTCTGTGTCTCCACAGTGTGAAGGTGAGCAGCCTGGGCACTTGGAAAGGGACGGTGTAGTTTCAGCACAAGGATTTGTTTTCCGACTCCTGTTGTTATCTCCCCCCCTTCCCCTCAGTTGCAGTTCCTACCTGACATCTCCACCTACCCCACACCTGAGAACGCCCTGTCCCGGTTCAGCCCCCCTTGTTCTCCAAGTCACCCATGGATCAGAGGACACAGGGGGGGGCATCCACGCCGCCCCCCCTCCCTGCCAACGCCCCTCCAGCAGAACGTGACAAAGAGGGCATAGGAGAAAAGAGGGACGATGATGAGGAGAAAAATAAACGAGATGGGGTGCAAACTGATCCGTGTGGCACCGTGACTGGAACCCCTGACCAGCAACAGTCTCCACAATTCTCAGTCAAAGAAACCAGTTACTCTGAGGGCAACGTCAAGCTCAAGATAGGCCTGCAGGCCAAACGCATGAAAAAGCCTCCTAAGATCCTGGAGAACTATGTCTGTCGACCAGCCTTTCGGGCCACCATACGACACAGTGGAGGAAGAGGTGGAGGCCGTCGTGGGGGCGGAGCCAGTGATGGAGGTGGTCACACCTCAAGCCCATCTCGTGGAAAAGAGGGAGAGAAAGATCTCACCATCAGTCGAGGAGCACCTCCACCATCTGGTGCTCCTGCCACATCCCCATTATCTGCTCTTACGCCTCTCGTTTCCACCAGTCCAGTCACTCCTGTAAACGGAAGCGCTCCAACAAAAAGGGTAAGTTTGCTTTTAAGATGTATTTGCAGCATTTCATAAGGGATAGTCATAGACAGAGTTTCTGTCATTTACATCCTAATGTCACTCCAATGCAATATGACTTTTCTCATCAGGGGAACACAAAAGATATTTTGAGAAATGTCTCAGTGGTTTTGTGTTTGTACAGTGAAAGTCAATGGGTGCCACCATTGTGTGGTTACCAACATACTTGAAATATCTTCTTTGTGTTTCTCAGAACCAAAAACTCTTACAGGTTTAGAATAACATGAGGATGAGTAAATGATGGAAAAAAATACCTCTTCAAATGTCCAAGAGGTTGTAATTTAAAATTCAAGAAACATTTATTTAACAAACATTCAGTTCCTTCCGATGTCAACAAAAAAACTGGCAAACCAACTAGGTTGAATAAACAAACTCAAGTATCTCTCTCACTCCACTTTCACTGGATTTTTGTGGTTTCATCAGATAAACAGAGATGCTCTTTCTGATTGCCTCTCTTTCAGTTAGCGAACGCTCCTCGTTCTTTGTGCTTTTACTGTAACACTTCACAACAAAGCTCCATTCAGTAATACTAGTTATCATTAACTAACATTAAAGAACTTACAGTTTTATTATATTGTATCATATTTATCTATAATATATTATATTGCATCATATATATGTACATTATTATATTTTAATGTATATATATAATATAAAAATAAATTTGTCTTCCCTTATTTGTTTTTTACTGTTTTGCTTTTTAGTTCTTTACTGTGTTTAGTTAGAAAAAAGCATAGACACAATTGATTATGTTATGTTTGTGTTTTGTTGTTGTAAATGTTATGATTTAGCCTTTGCTCTTATACATTTTTTTCTTCTTTTTTTAGGGCCCTCCAAAACTGGCCTGTGAGTCTGAGGGAAAGACTGATGTCAAATCTGTCACCTCTTCAGAGAGACCCCTTAACCTTCATCGCCCCGTCTCAGAAAGTAAATCACAGTCTGGAAAGAAAAGCTACCTTTCACAAACCAACTCCACCGCTGACACATCATCACCAACGACGGCCCCAACGGCGCAATTACCACAGGACCCCAAAACGGATGGCGTCCTGAAACCTCAATACAATTGTACTGATGGACAAAAGGAGCAAGAAAGAGGAGGAACGCAAGCCTGGGGTGCTCCTACTGTCACAGAGAAACTTGCTCAGCTCATAGCTACATGCCCGCCTTCAAAGTGCCCTAAACCCAAACCCAGAAAGGTGTCACCGGCTCCAGCACAAAGTAGCTCACCGCCCTTAATTTCCAACCTTCAGCGGCCAGAACGGGCTATGGCCAACAGGAACACCTATTCCAGGGCAGGGCACCTTGCTCCACCACCGCCTGTCTCACGGCCCCCAGGTCGCCCATACGGGTCCAAAAACAAAGACAGTATCCTGGATAAATTCTCTGGGACCTCTAGAAAAGAGGACTCAGATGGACTTTCAAAAGGAGCCATCAGTAGCAACAGCAGTACCGCAACCACATGTACATCACTGTCAAACAGCAGTCGCTTTACAACAGCCACAAATGATAGCACTGACAACAGTACCATTAATGGAATGAAATCTCGTATTGGGCACTGCACATCTCATTCTTCCTCTTCTCCTTCTCTTTCTTCACCTTCTTCCTCCTCTTCCTCTTCATCCTCTTCTCTAGAGAGAGTGCCAGTCTCCCTAGCCGGACGACCTAGAGCAAGCCCCTCTCAAATAGAAGACTTCACTGAGAAAGACAAAGAACATGACATGGAAAAAGACACAACCAGTCCCAGAGATTTAAGTAAAAGTTCCACACCAGCCATGCTAGGAAAGCAGGACACTAAAGACAAGTTTTCTCATTCTGTTCCTAGAAGTGAGAGGAGTAAGAGCTCAAGCCCTGTCAAACGTAGTCCCAATCAGGAAGGTCGTGTTAGTGGTGTACCAAGTCCTGCTGAGTCCACCAAATGCACTATTTTATCTTCTAGCCCCTCTGGTGCAGGCAGGAGCCCACCAGCACTATGTGATGATACTGAGGCTGCATCACCCACATCACCAGCTGAGCAGGATTTTAAGCCCCTTAAGAAGCGCAGAGGAAGACGACCTCGCTGGACTAAGGTGGTCTGTCGCAGCCAAAGGCCATTACAAGAAGCTTCCAACCATCACAAATCCATCACATCACTGCACCCAGGCCTTGTCCCCTCATCCCCTATACGACGGCCAGTGGGACGGCCTCCAAATGCAAACCGTATGCCCCCTGTAGTTTCACAGCTTTTTGAATCTCCACCCAGAAAAAGAGGACGACCCAAGTCCAAAATGCCTCGCTTAGATGCACCTGCACGTGGCCGCCCTCCAAACAAACTGGGCCCACCAAAAGTCTACTCCATGCTAAAGTCTAAGGAAGAGCAGGATCCCCCTGTGTTGCACCCCGAAGTGGACTTAAATCCACCTAAACCCATGCCAAGAAAACGAGGGAGACCAAAACGCTTGCCTCCAACCCTTCCACAAGAAACCCAGCCACCCACGCTTGCTCCCGAGTCAGGGGATGCATCAGTCAGTGATAGAGCTTTTCGAAACAAAGGCAATGGGCAGCTTATAATGAGAACAATAATTGGCAAAATCAATAAAATGAAGACTATAAAGAGGAAGAGGCTTCTGAGCCAAATACTGCTTGGGTCAGGCTCAGGGACAGCTGAGCAGGATGTCACCAAAAGCAGTGCGGTGTCAGGGTCTGGGGCATCTACAACACAATCTCTTTCATCTCTTGCAGCTACATTTGGGGGGAAATTAGGACCTCAGATAAATGTTAGCAAAAAGGGGACTATATATATGGGTAAAAGGCGGGGTAGAAAACCGAAAGCATCAGTTCATTCCTCTACAGGTGCCCCAACACCCCCTCCAGAACCATTTTTGTCTCCAAACACCTGCTCCCCACATCATGTTCACCAATCACACCCCTTACAAAACCAGCAGCATCAGTTACATCCATCTGAGGTGTTTCCTTCACCATCACTCTCACAGTCAAGTGGGGGCCAAAGTCCCACTAGTGATGCTAGCTTTGTTGAGCCCAGTTCAGTGCACTTTTCATCCCACCCACATTGCAGCCATTCCCATCAGGGCCAGCACACATTCTCATTTCCCCCTCCTACTTTTTCAGCCCCCTCAGCTCGCACACTAACAAGCCCCACATCTACATTACATCTATCTCAAAAGAAGTCTTCTTACAGAGGTTACCACCATCACCACCACCATTACAGACAGCACTATCACTATAGAAAGTTTTCCCCCCCAAGACCACTATTGCCCACCTCTCCTGCCCCTCTCAGTGAGCTGAAGGAAGCCACGCCCTCCCCAGTCAGTGAATCACACAGTGAAGAGACGGTACCCAGCGACAGTGGCATTGGAACGGATAACAACAGCACCTCAGACCGTGGAGAAAAGGCAGGAAGTGTTGGTGGTTTGGCTGGTGTAGGAGTTTCTCATGGGATAGCAAGTGGACTTCTAATGCCTGGTGTGATGGGCTCAGCTGTAGGAGTAGGACTGGGGCTGTCCTCCAGAGGTAGAAAGAGGCACTCATCTTCAGTTCTTTTGGAGCGTCCATCACCTACACCCTCCCCACTTGGAGCCAGGGCATCACCTGACCCAAGAAGAACACACCCAGCTGCTCCACCCTCTGCATTGGTTGGACACAAAGAGAAGCACAAACACAAGTGCAAACGTCGTGGACACGGCTGCCCCAGCTATGATAAATTAAAAAGGCAAAAACGTAAGCGTAAGAAGAAATACTTGCAGCTGCGCTCACGGAGGCACGACCCAGACTTCTTGGCTGATTTGGATGAGATCTGTGTGCGTCTCAATGACGTTCGAATTGCTCACCGTACACCTGCTCTTCGTTTAGGTAGCAGCTTGGGTCTGGGTGCTGGGGCAGCAGGCCAAGGCCGTGGGTCTGGGTTGGGCAGTTCCAGAACAAGCAGTGCACTTGGAGGTGGAACCAATCCACCACCACATCACTATCTTCACAGAGACCTCTTGCCCACCATCTTCAGAATTAATTTCAGTGGCTATTATTCTCCTCACCCAGCTTACCCATGTGATTCCCTTCATTATGTTCGTAAGCCTGACCTTAAAAAGAAAAGAGGACGACCACCCAAGCTCAGAGAATCTATTTCAGAGGTTCCTTTTGTACCAGGTTTAGGTTTTCCTCTTTCCAGTGGAGGTTTCTATCACCCCTCTTATGGTGTCCCATACTCTTCTGCCCCACTGGGGCTTGGCTACTATCGTGGTTATACCCCAGCAAGTGCCCTTTACCCTCACCACCAGGGTCCCCACTCTGGCCCATCCCACCATGTGCACCCCCCTTCCTTCCCTCCACCTCCAGCTCCAACGTATGTCCATCATCATCACCCATCCCACCTTCTTCTCAACCCCTCCAAATTTCACAAGAAGAAACATAAGCTACTTAGACAGGAGTATTTAAGTGGTGGTCGTTCATCAGTGCTCTATCCTGCCATGTCACCTGAGCTGTCTTTTGGCTGGCACCACAAACATAAGCACAGACATAAGCACCGTGAACGTTGTGGAGAGGAGGAGGGTGAAGATGATGATGCTGGTGTTGGTAGAAGTGGAGGAAGTGAAAGCCTGGGGGCAGGAAGAGGGGAGAGAGGAAGTGTAGAGTCCCTCCAACGCTGCAGATATGGTAGAGATGGCTCTGCTGATTCCAGCGCTAACAAACAGACAGCTGCTGCAAACTCCCCATCCTCCTCATCCTCATCTTCTGCAGAAAGGTACAAGCGAAAGGAGGCCTCCATGTCTTGTCTTGGGCCCTCACGGTTATCTTTGGCCAGTGGGAGTCTGGGACATCATCCTGTGGACTCCTGGTTTAGGATGGGAAGTTCTGATGCTGATTACTCAAAGCTCTCCAGAAACAAGTCCCTTGCTGGGCCTGGTGGGTTCTCTGAGGGGCATGCACAAAATCCAGTGGAGTGCTCAGAGAGTGAAGAAGATGATGGCACCTCTCCTGTTGAGGAAGTGGAGACCAGCCACCACACCAACCTGTTTGCATCTGCACTAACTCGAAACTCCCAAAAGAGTAACCGTGGCAAAAAAGGGGCATTGTCAGAGAGTTCCAGCCTTTCACGGTTGGACCGGACCATTAGAAGGGATCGTTCCACATCTGCAGAGAGGAGAGAGATGGGTAAGCGAGACATTTTATAGACAAATACTGATATTGACAAACCTAATGTTTGACTAGCTTATGCTAATGGCTAGTAATCATCAATCACAGCATATTATGATGGTTATTTTGCAGAATAATGTCCTTTGTAGTTTATATTGTAAAATTGTTGTCAAGCAGTTCCAAGCATGCAAATCCATGCCTGAGGTGACCCAAATTTAGTTTGACATTGTGAAGGTTGCAGAATTAATGCAGTAAAGTCATTCTCCAAATATAGCCTTACCTCAGCGTCCTTCATAATCCTGTCCTGAAATTTTATTGGCCGTCACTCGCATCAGTGCATGCAAGAAATTTATGATAGTTTCCAGGGCTTCCTGTCAGTGTTTGGTATTGATTTTGTTGTTAGGACACCACAAGCAACCAGTTTAAAATGGTTGATACAATAGTTGCTAAAAGTACAACTTGCAGTTACAGATCTGCATGTTACGGCCCACAATTCTTTAAATTGCAACAACAAAAATGAGAAATGGCTTCGTAACATCATTGCTACTGTTCCCCAGGGCATATACCATCTGTTAGAACTTGGGTTCCATTTATTTGGACCTACAGGCCTTTTCTGTAAATTTCCTCCTATTCTGCACCTGATCCAAGAAAAATTGTCCACTTTCTCAAATAGTGCAGCTTCTCAGTCAAGCTGAGACGCAGTGACGGCGTGTTTGCATGTATGTGCTCATGCACAGAGGGTGAGTTGTAGTATTTAAAGCAGGATTAGAGCTCAGGACGCGAGGTCACCCACCGGTCGTTGACGGCACCGTTGGTTCACTGTAGTGCCAAAAGAAACTGATGAGAAGGTGTGAAATAAGGATTAAGGGCTAGAGGTAAAGAGAAATGTTTAAACAATAAAACCAACTCATTTGTGTTGTAAGAAAGTTGCAATGTTTCTGATAACTGAGTGAACTGTTAGAGAATGTTTTGATAATGTTCCCTGCTAGCTGTGTAGTGAATAAAATGGACCCTGTATATAGACTTACTATGTATGATAGACTCTTGAATTTTAGGCTGGAATTCACAAGACAGCTGATGCAACATTTTAAATAGTCGAGAATGACGGACAATTAAACACTTTGATAAATGTGCAACGATGGGCTTGGCTGATGGGAAGATGAGATAAATAGAGCATAATAGACTAGTCTGTGTTGAAAATGAGTTAGACTGAGAGTAAGTTAATTAAAGCCATAATGGATGATAGAGACAACAGAGTTAATGAAGGGCTGCTCACACGAACAGTTTCTGTTCAATCTGTAAGAATCTGTTATTTTCTGCTACTTTTGACTTTGGCTCCTAACAGATCATGAGATAAAATGATAAATTGAATAAAAATGAGGGTTTTTACTTCACAAAAGATGACCCAGTCTGTCATTTATCTTCTAATAAACTTCCTCTTTATAAAGGTGATGAGCTGTCATCAACCAAGCACTATGTGATGACTTTCAGAGAGTGCTGCAGGACAGAAGACTCACGCTGCATCCATTTAAAGACTCGGTCTCTTGTTTGCTGTGTTGGCTGTTTTGAGTTACACATCAGTGTAATGACTTGAACTGCTGTCTGTTTAGGAAGCTCACTAGGTTTTGGACAGATCACAAGTGATGTGTTACAGTTTAATCTGTGTGTTCTTTATTATTGACTCAACCTTCTTTTTGGTCTTTTGTCTTACAGGAAATACACAGAACCGAAGCAGCCAGTCACGTGTCCCTGAGGGTCCTGAGGGTCCCCATCATAGACATCATCATCACCATCATCCTCCTCTCTCTCTCTCTCACTCTTCTTCTTGCCTTTCTCACTGCACTCTTGACCCATCTGGTAGCGGGGCGTCTCTCCGCCCCTCCAGCCGCCAGGCTAGCCCTTCCCAGCCTGTGTGTTGCCTTGACTCGTCCCCCTCCCGCCATGCCCACAGATTAGCCCCACCCCCTCCCAAAAACAACCTGCACCATGTCAACAAAATCCTGCGTGCTAAGAAGCTCCAGAGGCAGGCCCGCACAGGAAACAACATGGTGAAAAAACGGGGTCCGGGACGCCCACGCAAGTACCCCCTGCCCTCCCCTTCACCCTCGCCACCTCCGCAGGCATCCGAACCGGAGACCCACACGCCACCCGAGCGCCACAGAGGAGGAGGTGCGGTCTGGGAGGAAGACACTGTGGTGGACGTCATTGAGTCGGTAGTGCAGAGCCAGAGCAGAAAGGGACAGAAGCGGAAGCGCTGGGACAGGGAGACTGATGGAGGTGAGGAGGACGAGGAGGAGAGACCGGAGGAGAGAGAGGAAGAGGAAGAAGAGGAACAACCAGTGGCAAGAGAGGAAGAGATGCCCAAAGCCAGAGCAGAAGGGCAGAGAGGATGGTTGACACAGGAGGAGATGCATTGTTTTCGCAGGTATGCTAATCCTTGACAGGTGTTGAGTTGCTAAACTTGGTACTAAACTCAGTAGCAAACTTTCATTATTGGTTTTGTTTTGCAGCGCATTAGAAGGAAAGCCTGCTGGACAGTCCACATCAGAACAACCGGGCCCCACTTCACTGGAACCAGCACCAAAAGCACCGGTGACCAGCCAGCGTGAGAAAAGACCTCCAAGACCACCCAAAAAGAAGTTCCAGAAGGCGGGACTGTACTCCGACGTGTACAAGACCAGCGAGTAAGCAGCACACAACCAAATGCTTCGCAAAATACATTGTGAAATGCTACAGCCGAATAAAACGCATTTCTCCTGTTTCTCCGTAAGTCCTCGCAGTCAGCTGCTGCAGCTGAAGAAGGAGAAGCTGGAATACACTCCTGGAGAACACGAGTACGGCCTCCTTCCTGCTCCCATTCATGTCGGTGAGTCTGTTTCTTATGACTGGCTACAGATTCGTAACATTAGAGTCAAGCATCAACTCACGCTTTGTGTTGTTGCCTTTGGTTGCATGTAATGTTTTTTTTAACCTAAAACCAACCAAACACACCAAAGCGCTGTTGTTGCAGAAAAAACAAGTCTGCTTTTCTAGTTGCCAAACTGTGTTGTGCACGACTTGTCATTTCTAGCTAGTTTGTTATGTATGGCCTCATGGATTATCAGGCGGATTAGTTATGGTTTGTGAGTTATGAGATGATTATTTGATTCAATATTGGACCGGCGCTGCCTGAAGTTAAAGGACAAAGAGATTGGACTAATAACTGCCATTTGTCTTCTGTGTTTGTTCAGGGAAATACTTGAGACAGAAACGCATCGACTTCCAGCTGCCGTATGACATCCTGTGGCTTTGGAAACATGATCAGGTAGCTCCCGCCGCCACGTCTCACCGCTAGTTAGCAGCTGCGTTTGTTATTATTGTGTGGTAGCTGGGATACAGCCTGGTTTTCACAATACAAACTGTATGGAAAAGGCATTATCTTTCTGTTCAAAAATGCATACTTGTTTTTTTAGCTCTACAAGAGACCTGATGTTCCTCTGTACAAGAAGATCAGATCCAGTAAGCAGATTTCATCATTAACCATCAGCTGGTAAAGCTGAGCGTGTTGGATTCTGTAAATACTCTGATTGGACAGCAGGCTTTGTGACATCACTGCTTTAAAAACATTTTCCAGATAGTTATATCCCAGCAAACAGTGTTCTCAAAACGTCTGAAGACGTTAGCACAAAAATATTATTTATATATCGCTGGAGGAACATTTAACATTTAAAAACATCTAAAGAATTTGATGCTTTGAATGTTCCTAGTTAATTGAAATCTAACCGAAACATTAAGAGAAACGTTCTTACAGCCTGTTGATATTTTTCTCCTAGATGTCTATGTGGATGTTAAGCCTCTATCTGGCTATGAAGCCACCACCTGTAACTGCAGCGCACCTGAAGACCCGGGTGAGAAGGGCTGTCAGGACGACTGTCTGAACAGGTGACAGACTGACAACACAGTAAACCTTCATTTTGGACCCACACCGTTAGAGATCATGAAGTTGAGTTTCCCGTGTGCTTCTGTCCTTCAGGATGATCTTTGCTGAATGTTCTCCAAGCACGTGTCCGTGTGAAGATCAGTGTGACAACCAGCACATCCAGAAGCACGAGTGGGTCCAGTGTCTGGAGCGGTTCCGGGCCGAGGGGAAGGGCTGGGGCATCCGCACCAAACAGCCCCTGCGTGCCGGACAGTTCATCATCGAGTACCTGGGGGAGGTGGTCAGCGAACAGGAGTTCAGGTTCATAACCCATCCGCTTTACAGGGACCGTTTATAAAAGTTTGGAATAGAGGACAGATCTTTATTGTCATTGGTTAGAAGAAAAACAATGAGGGACCTTTTTAGCAGCTCTTTAGGTTAAACGGTGTAGCAATAAACAGCGTTAAGTATAGCAATATAAACAAATATAAACAGTGTGGTATGAACGCTTCACTGTGACTCTAGTTGCTTGTTTACATTGGAGCTGTTTGTTAGTTCCTCAGACGGTGTTTTTGTGCGTTCAGGAGTCGTATGATGGAGCAGTACTTCTCTCACAGCGGTCAATACTGTCTGAATCTGGACAGCGGGATGGTCATCGACAGCTACCGCATGGGCAACGAGGCGCGATTCGTCAACCACAGCTGCGAGCCAAACTGTGAGATGCAGAAGTGGTGAGTGTTGAGTCACTGATGATGTCAGCCAATCAGATCCCTTCAGTCAGCGATGAGATCATTAGCAGAAAGGTCATTTTTAATGGCGAGTCGGTCGGGACGTGGAAAACCGCAAACACTGAGTAAGCTGTGACTGTTATGACCATTAGAAAGTGCTTTAATGTTCCTGCTGCTAAAAACAGGAGCTGCTTAGTCAGCCAGATTTACCAGATAAACCATAAACGTCGGTCCAAACGGATCTGTTCAACAGGGTTTAACAAGCCGTGGTGCTGTTGAATAATTAAAGGGGAAGGGGCCATTTTTTTACGCTGAAACAAATGTTTCATAATGAATTGGTTTAATTAGATGGAATGTAATAATGGCACTTTTAGAGACGGGGTTGTGATCTGGAGATTAAGTTCAGTGACCAACATCTGCCTGGTACTGTTATCTGATTACACACACACACACCCAAAGACTCTCTTACACACACACACACACACACACCCAAAGACTCTCTCTTACACACACACACTGTCTCACACAGACACACACACACATATATTTTGGCTGCATGGTGACACATCATCCATCTTGTCACAGAAGAGCGATTATCTGTAGCTTGTGTGTTTGAGGGTGGGGGGGTGTTGGGGGACACAGCTGTGCAGCCCAATGGCTGGATTTCAGCACACGCATATGCATGCACACACACGCACACATATGCACACACACACGCACACATATGCACACACATCTGTTACCAAATATGTGCCTCGTTTTCTGTTATTGCATAATTTGAATGCGTAGGACTTTATTTAATATGAAGGCTGTAGTGCTGCTTAATGCGTCAGCTGCAGTTCAGACACGGTAATATATGAACGCAATAAACAGAGAATTCATATTACAGTGATTTATAATGTAATAAAAACAATATGATAGACAACACGAAACAACTAATTCACCATTTTCTAAAGTTTATGGAATTGGAGAAATTGAAACGAAAGGGCTGTGACAATGATGGGATCTTTTAAATTTATCTTTTTTTAATATTTAAAATGTCTGTGAAAAAGGGTGAAAGTTGATTATTTCTCTCTCTCTCTCTCTCTCTCTCTCAGGTCAGTGAATGGGGTGTATCGTATTGGTCTGTTTGCCCTTAAAGACATCAGCAGTGGAACGGAACTGACGTACGACTACAACTTTCACTCCTTCAACACAGAAGAACAGGTACGTGATGCAGTGATGATGCAGTGACGCAGTGATGATGCAGTGACGCAGTGATGATGCAGTGATGATGCAGTGACGCAGCTACTCATGTCCTGCATGTCAGGAACAAGCCTGTATAAAGCATGTAGATGTTTCATAGTGTCACAAACACTTCAGTATAACTGAACTTGTGTCAGCTGTGTTGATGTAGATTAGCTAAATATACGCTAATGCGAAAAAGGACTAAATACACAGATTCTTAAATATATTTTCAAACATAAAAGGAAAGTAGCATGATTGTACCTTTTTTATAAATTAACATCTGTCTTTATCAGAGCTTGCAGTCGTTTAATGTTTTTTACTGCTTGCCAGAGGATAATGTTTCTCTCTTGTTGCTAAGCAGCAAGCCTGCATGTGTGGCTCGGAGGGCTGCAGGGGCATCATTGGCGGCAAGAGCCAGCGAATCAACGGGCTGCCTGGGAAAGGGGGCGTGTCCGGGGGAGGAGCCCGGAGGCTGGGAAGGCTGAAGGAGAAACGCAAGTCCAAACACTCTCTGAAAAAACGGGTACGAGACAGAGCTGATCTCTTCACTGTGAAATAAGAGACGAAGACAAACACCGTTAACATGCAAAACTCTCTTTTCTTCTCGTTTGATCATCCAAGGAGGAAGAATCCAGTGACAGCAGCAAATTTTATCAGCATCTGTTGATGAAGCCCATGTCCAACAGAGAGAGGTGAGATTCATCTGTTACTCCAAATAAATACATTAATGTAATGTTGGTTTCTTATAACCAAATGTTTCTTATAACCAAAACGGTCATAATTTAGTTTGTTGTGTCCGTTTTTCTCCATCTGTTTCTGTCACCCTTTTTTAAACAGGTTGTTGTTGCTACTGTACTTTTAAGACTTTCATTTGTAAATAGATGAAGGGAAATGAGGAGGAAGTTGTGTTAGTTTTTATTTCAGAAGAGCCATGAATACTCTGTTTTGCATCTGATATGTCTCTGTATGAAAGTTTCACTCATCTGAGGCTAATTGTCTGTGACGCTGTTAAATGCTCCATTGATCTCATTTCTTGCTTCCTTCAGGAACTTTGTGGTGAAGCATCGAGTTTTCCTGCTGAGGAACTGGGAGAAGATGCGTGAGAAACAGGAGCTTCTGAAAAGAGAGGGAGAGAGAGAGCGAGAGAACAGCGGTCTGTCTCTCTACACCCGCTGGGGTGGAGTCATCCGGGACGACGGCAACATCAAATCAGGTGGGTGTGTCCGTGTGGTTTACGCCCACCGACTGATGACATGAATGCAAGCTTGTTATTTATTAGTGACTCTTTTAGGCTCATCGCTGAATGTTGTTTTTCAGATGTATTTTTGACGCAGTTCTCAGCGCTGCAGACCTCGCGCTCCGTTCGCACTCGCCGACTCGCCGCGGCCGAGGAAAACACGGAAGTTACGCGCACCGCGCGACTGGCGCACATCTTTAAAGAGATCTGTGACATGATCATGAGCTACAAGGGTAAAACTCGAACCCTCTTTCACTCACACACGTGACTTCAGCTTAAAATGATGTATCGTATCAAACGTTTTCAATAATTTAGTTAAGCAGAAATGAATCACTGAGGCATGCAAAATATTTTTACATTTAAAACATTTAAAAAAACTCTTAAATGTTTTTTACAAAGTTTTTTTGCACACTTTAGTTTACATGTAATTTTTTTTAATCATTTGTTTTTCTTTTCCAGATTCATCCGGTCACACTCTTGCTGCTCCGCTGCTCAGCCTGCCCTCCAGAAAGAGGTGAGAAGCAGAACGTTGCCTCACTAAACAGCTGAACATCTGCTGAGGTTTAGATGATGAATGTCAGAGACCTGCAGCATTTATGGACTGATGTGTTGATAATCACAACAGTAACAGTCAGATGTGTCTGTAAGGTTCTGTTGGGTTCTTCTGTATCTGCAGGAACATGCAGTACTATGAGAAGGTCACGGATCCATTAGATCTCAGCACCATAGAGAAGCAGATTCTCACAGGACACTACAAAACGGTCGAGGCGTTTGACACCGACATGCTCAAAGTGTTTCGCAACGCTGAGGTTCGTACCTTCATACAAATACTAAAAAAAATTACAGACTGTTAAAAAAAAGTCAGACTTTCCTTAATCTGTCCTGTGGGATTTCTTGTTCTCCAGAAATATTACGGCAGGAAGTCGGCTACGGGTCGTGACGTGTGCCGGTTACGGAAGGCGTACTACGGCGCTCGGCACGAGGCTGCCGTCCAGATAGACGAGATCGTGGGTGAGACGGCCAGCGAGGCCGACAGCTCTGATTCGCTGGAGAGAGACCACACCCACCACCACGAAGGGGGCGGCCACGACAAAGACGATGACATCATACGCTGCATATGCGGCATGTATAAGGACGAGGGACTCATGATTCAGTGTGAGAAATGCATGGTGAGTGAACTGTCGAGTTATTTGTACCTAAACTCATGCAAACCACTCATGAACTGCCTGCATGTTAAACGGATTTACAGAACACAGAGAACGGCTTTATTACAGCTGTGAAGTTTATAAAACTGTGTCTGCAGTGTAATTTAGTGATTGTTAGCATGTGTGTTAATGTCATCCACATGCTAGTTTGCACATGCACATTTCAGGGGGTGGGGTGTATTGATTTTGTAACTGAGACGTGTGCACATGTGAAACTGGAGTTTCTCTCCGTCCCTCTGTCAGGTGTGGCAGCACTGTGACTGCATGCGGTTGGAGTCAGAGGTGGAGCACTACCTGTGTGAGCAGTGCGACCCGCGGCCGGTGGACAGGGTACGAGACCAGAGACACTTCTGCTCTCACTGTGTTTAAAACGGCCGTGACATTTAAAGGTCACAGCAGGATAAAGATCTCGAGTCATTCTGAGAGTTGGGACCTTTTGAAAGTTTTTTTTTTTCCTGTTTCTGATGCGTTTCCTGTCATGATTCAACAGGAAGTTCCAATGGTTCCCCAGCCCAGCTACGCCCAATCAGGATCAATCTATTACATCTGCCTCCTGCGTGATGACCTGCTGTTGCATCAGGGTATGTGTGTGTCTTTGTGTGTCTGTGTGTGTGTGTGTGTGTGTGTCTGTTTGTGTTGTTTGGAGACAAAATACATTCAAACAAAGGCTCATAGATTTGTTTTTAATAGTGGTGACTTCAAATTTTGTATCATTATCGGTCGTTTATATCAGCATCTGTGTGTTTATTTTGTGTTTGTGTGTGTTGCAGGGGACTGTGTGTATCTGATGAGGGACAGCAGACGGACCTCAGAGGGGCAGCCGGTGCGGCAGTCGTACCGTCTCCTGTCTCACATCAACAGGGACAAACTCGACATCTTCCGCATCGAGAAACTCTGGAAGAACGAGAAGTAAGATGTTTGCAGTGACATGTAACATTCTCTTTAAAGCTGTAAAAATAAAGAATGGACAGAATTAAACAGCAGAACAGGAGGAACCTGTCGGACTGACTGTTTCTATCTTTAGAGGAGAGAGGTTTGCATTCGGCCATCATTACTTCCGTCCTCACGAGACGCATCATTCTCCGTCTCGCCGCTTCTATCACAACGAGCTGTTCCGCGTGCCGCTGTATGAGATCATCCCGCTGGAGGCTGTGGTGGGAACCTGCTGTGTGCTGGACCTGTACACCTTCTGCAAGGGTGAGATGTTTACAACACAGTTCATTCAGTCTCTTTCCTATTGTAATGGTGTAAATCACGGTGTTCGTGGTGAATCACTTACAAGCTGTTGTAGTCCGTGAAGATATTTGATTAATAAACTTTACGCCTTTGCTAACATTTGTTTTTCTGCTCAGGTCGGCCGAAAGGAGTGAAGGAACAGGATGTTTATATCTGCGATTACCGGCTGGATAAATCAGCTCATCTCTTCTACAAGATCCACCGCAACCGTTACCCAGTGTGCACCAAACCCTACATCTTCAACCACTTTCCCAAGAGGCTCGCGCCCAAGAGAGACTTCTCAGTGAGTTCTGCACACTTGTACAATGAGTTTAGAGGTAAATACACACACGTGCCTTTCAAGCAAGCGATGGTGTTCCTTCACGTTAGGTAAACATCTCAGTTTTGACTTCCACAAACAGCACAAAGTGAACGTGTCACCAGAGTGTTCTGATTGGCTTTCTCTCTCCTTAGCCTCATTATGTTCCAGACAACTACAAAAGGAACGGCGGCCGGTCAGCCTGGAAGAGCGAGCGGCCCAAAGGCGTGTCCGTCTGCGATGAAGAGCCCTCCCCCAGCGCATCATGTGACCGGCTGTCCGTCACCTTCTCCAGGGACGGAGATGAAGATGTTGTAAGAGGAACAGAGGGAGAGGTGGACACCAGCCAGCAGGACACGAGCGCTCCCATCCCGCAGCCGTCACAGGACAGGAGGACTGGAGGAGAAACCGAAGACCTGGAAGAGGTGGAGGAAGACAGGAGAGAAATGGACGAGGGCTCCCAGGAGAAAGGAGGCGGAGACATGCCGGATGCCCTGCCCTCTTCTTCACTCTCCTCTTCACCTCTTCATCCATCCACCCTGGGAAGAAGGGAGGCACAGAGGGAACGACTGAACAAGATTTTATTGGACCTGCTGCATCGAGCACCGAGCAAAAACGGTGAGAGAGAAAAGTTATGCATTAGTTAACAGGAACTAACAATAAACACTCTATCTTTACAGCATTTGTCAGGCTTTGGTAATCATAGTTTCATGTTAGTTTATTGTGCCTTAAAGCTACAGTCACAATTTTGTGAACAATTCAAGTGTAGTAATGTACAAACGTCTGTATGTTTGTTCCTCCTCCAGCCATAGATGTGACATATCTTCTGGAGGAAGGGTCCGGCCGTCGTCTCCGCAGACGGACGCTTGGGTTAAGCGAGTTTGTTTGCAGGAAGTAACGCAGACGACCCTTATCTGCTAAACATGCTTGCAGAACAGAACAGAGAAAACGAATATCAGAGGAGCAGAGGTGGACAACACCTGAAACAGAGGCAACATCTAGGGCTCAGCCTCGCGTTCACATCTAAGTTCTTCAGACCAGCCCTGGCCTCATGCACTAAGGACATAAGTTAGTGGTCATCTTGATGCAATTAAAATGGGCGCTGCGGAGACTCCAGTGCCCGACATAGGAAAGTTTCGACTGAAGAAAAAATGAATCGATGCAAAAGAGCTTCAGCTGAACTGTTGACCTTTTCCAACCAAAAGTTCCATGACTTGGAACTTCCATGACTGAGTGTTGGCAGAGGTTTGCGCTGTTAAAGAAGCATTTGGTACTACGGTGGACCTTTAGAGGTCAGATACGGTTTGGCTGCAGGGAAGTGAGAGACCGGCGTCCCCTTGTGGCCTGTAGCAGCGAAGACTTGAGTTCAACCCTATAAATGAGGAGGAAATAAACAGAAAAGGAGCGACATAGGAGGTGCAGTGTAGCGCACACACACTGCCGCGGACTGAGAGGAGACGAGAGAGAAATGTTGGCTAACTGCACTTTTAACAACACGGTCATCGTTCGCTCCCGGAGACGTACGGATGAGACACTAACACTCGCGCAGTATTGATTAATGCTGTATGACAAAGCAAAACAAATAAGTATATTAGCGTCTTTTTTGTTATCCTGTGATTCTGTTAGGAACGGCGTGATGGGGGTTCGTATCTGAGCGCCTTCAGGACTGGAATGTTTAGCTTCTGTTCTCGTGGGCATTGCGATTGGTTAAAGAGGCTGGACAGCCCCGCCCCTTGTTTTTAAAAAGTAATTAACTCACCAGCTCAAAAAAAACTAAATCTAGCAGAGGAAGCCCACTGGTTTTATATAACGCCTTAGAATGCCATCACCTTGAGCTCTTTATGGTGTGTGTGTGCGTGTGTGTGTGTGAGCCCTTGCTAGTAAAATTAATACGATAAAGGAAACAACTAAGGGCTTGACAGCAGTTAATAACAGTTAAAATCACAAGAACTTATTGTGTCATTTGATGTCATTTTTTGTGAGTGGCTTGTACGGGGTGGGACAGGTTGGGGGGTTTTAAGGTTTTCGGTGTTTTTCTTTCTTTTTTTAAAGCCTTTTTAGGTTGCCATGGAGAATGTTTATAAAACTGTAATGAGATTTTTTCGCCCCAGATGCATCAGCTACGACAGAAAAGTATTTCCACATCTTCAACGGAGCCCTTCAAAAAATCCAAACAAATGCGGAAAACAAAAGAAATGAATTTGTATAGTGCCAAGCTATGTATATATACAGACGGGAAAATGTGAGCGATGTCTCCAAAAGCAATATCTTGATAATGGGTTTTGTGTATTGTATTGTACAGGATGCAGCCCTATATGTATTATTATTATTGTTATTATTATTAACATTCTTATGATTATGATGCGATTTTTATTGACAGAACTGTCACAGTTAACTTCAGAAGCGGACGAGAATGTGGCAGAAACATCAATTAATACTCACGAAAAATTTCTGACATAAGCAAAAGGAAGTCTTGTTACCCAAACACATTTTTTGCATTTCAGGAAAGAAGTTTGTCGTCTAATGGACTTTGTTAAAGGGGGCGTCGCGAGCCCTGACCCGGCACCCGGCACTGTACAAAATTAATTTTAACATTATTATAATTATTAATATTACTTTGAGGAGAAAAAGATATAATGTTCCTCGTTTTTGCTGCAAAGTGTTGAACACTAAAAAAACAAACCAACATAAAAATGTAAAATGATATTTTGGAAGATGACAGAAAAAAGAAACTGTCAAAACAATATCATTCTTAATCTTTTTAATTTTTGTTTATTTTCCTTTACCTGAGAAAAGATTGTTCCGTTTTTGTGATAGCGGTCATAAATATAATGCTTGTGTTTCTTGTATTTGTGTGTTTTGTGTGATTTGTTTAGTTATTTTTAGACAATCACAAAATAAGATGCAAGCATTGTATATGGACAGACTGGCAGACATTTTGTGATGTTGTGTACAGTTTGTCGAAACTTCTTCCACTCTGGTTCAAAGTTTGTAATTATAAAGTCATAAAAATACTGTTGGTTTTTACTTTTTTGTTTTATATTCTATTTGTTTTGTTTGTTTGTTTGTTTTTTAATAAAAAGCACTACATTATTGTGAATATACTTGCCTGTTGCTCATACATTTAGCAGAGAATCTGTGATGCAGTTTATTATTAGGTCATTATTACTCCAGGTATACAGGCAAATCGTATTTTAACTGTATGGACAGTCAATACATCTTCAAATAAAGTGAATTTTAACTATTGCCTAGTAAATTGACATTGTGGACCATCATTTGATTTCACAAACAACACAGATAAAAATCAACCCGTGTTTTCTTTTCCTGTTTATATGGTCATTTACCATATAATACCAGTTAAGTTCCCAGTTTAATTTAGTAACAACAGCTACAATATTAGCAAAAGTAACACCAGTGCCTTGAAAAATGTTAATCTGTGTTTTTCTTTTTGCTTTATTGTTGACAAACAGTTTCAGCAATAAATACATCCACGAATTTATTAAAAACAAACTTTTATTGTAGTTTAAATTGGTTTATAAATAAAGTTTTTTAGGTTTGACTGCCTGGCGACACCAAACCCTTCCGGTTCCTGTTGGCATGGCAACAGGAAACAACCAGCCCACATCGGCTGGTGTCGGTAAATCCCACGTTGTTTAACCTCCTATTAACTTCGGGTTACTTCTGTTTTGTAGTTTATTTGTTAGGGAAAAGATGGAAAAGCGAGGTGATAAATCTGCCAAGGAGAAAGCGGACAAGGTCGATTCCGTGCCCGAGGAAGACGCTCCAAAAACAGCAGGTGCGACAGACACACGCTTCCAATACAAAGTTAATGCGCTGCTGAACGAAGTCGGATGATGTTTGCAGATGAATACCAGTGTTCAGGACACCTGCAGACGGATCTGTTAAAGCTGTGCAAACTCATGCGCGTGAAGCAGATCCCGAGCGTGAAGAGAAGAAAGTCGCTGTCAGAGTCGCTGTCATCGGAGAGAAAAGTAACAGGTAGAAGTTAAAGCGCTGCTGCTCTGATGTCTGCGATGCCCACGTGTTTATTTACTCACCTGCATCCTTAGAATGTAAAATGTCAACGTGGTCCCCCAGACCCTGTCTCCAGATTGAGCTGGAGAATGAAGACCACCAAAGCATAAAGGTCGTCAAGATATCTGGTAGGGCTTTCATGGATCCATCATATATCTTGCATCGTTGTGCTTTGACAGCTGTTGAATCTGATCAAATATCAGGTAATAAACGTTTGTGGAGAGTTTCAGACAGACGTTGCTCTGTGATGTTTGTCATTGTTTTGATAGGTTGGCTGGTGGATAAGCAGATGTTTCAGGTGCTGAGCAGAACCCTGCCCACCATCAAGAGCCTACAGTGTCTACAGTGAGTGAGTGTGTGTGTGTGTGTGTGTGTGTGTGTGTGTGTGTGCGTGTTGTGCGAGTGTTAATGCTGAATGTGTGTTTTCTTCACGTCTCTCTGTTGCTGTTGTGTTGCAGTTTGTGGCGGGTGGGCTTGACAGATTCTACCTTCACCTCACTGAGAAACATCATCTCTCTGTGCTCAAATCTCAGGTGATTTCCAAACAACACAATATTAACAGTTCTTAGCCAGTAATGCTAACCGTTTGTGTTTCTCGATAAGTCAACATTGTTCAATATTCAGGAGACAATAAACAAATATCACTTGATTTGAAGTTTTTAAAAATCATCTTTTTATTAAGATCAATCAGGTATTGTTGTTTGCGGGTTAAGGACTTATTTGGATATCAGTGATGTGATACTGTTGTGTTGTATGTAATATTGTGATGCTAATGACATCATTCATCACTTTGTGTCTGTTAGGAAAGTGGTTTTGGAAGGTAATCCGCTGCCTGAACAGAGTTACCATTTAATTATAGAAGAGGCCAGTGTGTAAGTCACAAATCAACACACACACACACAGACACACAAACACACACTCTCACACACACAGACACACACAGCTTGGAGCTTTAATTGTGTACTAATAAATTGCTCTCTAATGTTGCCACAGGGTTATGCTAAAGCATCTTTGTGTCTGTTTGTTTTTTAGCCCTTTATGAATATCTTTTCTTTGTTCTTTCTAGGTTGACAGAATTATCATTGCGTAACAATCAGATAGGAGAGAAGGGAGCTCGTCTGATTGGTTCGGCTCTTTCAACTGTGAGTTCCAGCAACAAGAATCTCCTGTCACTCAATCTGGCCTTTAACAGTGTTGGCGACGCAGGTGCCATTTATATCGCTCAGGTATGAAACTCAGATTCTTTAACTCTAACATAGCGATTACTCAGAAATTAGTTAACTTTTATTTTCGATGTCTTCATCCCTGCTGCTTATTTCTGACAGGGGCTGCGTTTCAATCGCACTTTGCTGTATCTGTCATTATCCTACAATCATATTAGTGATAAAGGGGCAGCAAATCTAGCAGAGGTACAGCTGTACGCCGCTAAACATCTACAGCGTTTCTCAGAAATCACTAGTTGTTGTCATTTATTATGAGCTGGGATTGGTTCTGTAGGTGCTTGGACCCTTTGCTCTGACACACGAGGAGATTGTGGAGAGAAGAAAACTCTTATTTGAAAAGGGGGAGCAATCGATGCTGCTCCAGCCGTCTCAGGTCAGTCTCACGGACAGTCTGTGTGAGCGGCCGCTGTCTGTCCACAGCAACTCTTCACTGGATCGAACCCACAGCAAAACCGTCAAAAAGAAGGTAGAGCTTCTCGCCCCCTGCAGTTCACATGTCCGCTGTGTCTAATGACGTCACAATAAACAATAACACAAGGGTTAACAGTTACTCAAGAATTGTGCTTTGCTTGTAGGACAACAACCTCAAGAAAGAAGAGAAACCGACACCAGGTCAAACGTCAAAGAAAGACGAGTCAAAGGTGACCAAGAAAGGTAATTCATCTCTATTTATATTGAGGTTGAAAATGTCTCTTGTTCATAAAATCATTTTTCTTGTGGCTTTGATTTAGATAATAAAGTGAGCCGCGGTCAGACTGGAAAACTGGGAAACAAGGACAAGAGTCTGACAGTGTCTGAGCAAGAAGTAAGAATAAAGTAAGACAAAATAATGAGGATGTAATTATGAAATTATGTAAAATCTTTCTTTAGACGGCTGCAGATCAGACAGTGGATGTGACGGAGTCAGTGACGCCTCTGCTGGATCCTAAAATCCAACACACTGGAGGGAAAGTTATTTATCCAGGAAACACCTGCCTGACGTATCTTAATCTGTCAGGTAAACCTTCTTTAGCTTGATCACGTCTGTGTAAATGATGTTAACATTTGTGTTCCTGGTAACGCAGGGAATAAACTGACTGAGGATTCACTAAAGCTCTTCCTGTCATCGTTGGAGAGTCAGGAAGACAAAGGCCTCAGACGTCTTTCTCTCAATGTAAAAAAACACCAGCATTCTTTTATTTTCTCTGACACTGTCTAAATGTTTAAAAGCAGAGCTTATTTTAACATAAACAATGTCTTTCAGAGAAATTGCTTCTCTCCAGACTGTGACACCTTCCTGAAGATACAGGAACGGATGTCTCTGAAGGACCCTTCAAACAAAAACAGCCCCGGACAGACGGAGGATGAGGGTTGAGGCTCAGAGCAACATAACACAACATAACTGATGTCAGGAGAGGTCACAGGCATTCATTAATGCAATAAGTGCAATGAATAAAACTGCTTCAGCCCTACTTCTGCTGAACGTATTGAGATTCCTTCACTTGTTTTTATAACCATATTGTATTTTAGCACATACCAGTCAAAACACACCTGACAGTATGCATGTTTTTATGGATTTTAATAATGTATAAACTTTAGCAACTGAGGTTTAAGCCTGAATAAACTTTGTAGACAAATATCAATTGTGGGTATCTCTATTCTTTAAATAAAATCATTATTAACACAAAGGTTCATCATATGTGTTTATATAATCATTTTATTTGAAAGGTTAACCATTTTTAATCTGACACTAGCAATCGTCAGCAGTGTGTTAATACAGTTTGACATGCTGTCATTGCAATGATTGGTCAAATATATATATATATTAAACCACCAACACCAACAAAATAATGCTAAATTCCGTCTTATTTCAATTGCACGTCATCTTATCACAATATAATACGTTGGGTGCGAACCAAACATCACCAATAACGTCTTTAAACGCGGAATAATTCATGCATTTATGTTTTAATTGAACATATAACAAGAAACGAGCATGAAGTAACACGGACGGCCGCGTCTGTGTTGCGCGCTCCCGCGATTGAACGCATTGTGGGCGTGGCCGACGTCCCGCGTCGACGCGCGCTAGACCAATCAGATTGTCTCTGGTGAGCAGCGCGGCCGCCACAGGAACGTCGCGACCGTCGCGTTGTTGCCGCCGCGCGCGCGCGTTTTACCCCGTTAATTTATACGCGTTTGTTGGTTTTACGTGATATTTCATAAACCGCGACACACACGTTACGTTCCCAGCACGGGAACTTTTATTTTGCCGTGATAACCTGCGCGATCATTGCGGGAAAAGCGCGCGCCGCGTACGTAGCTGCGGCTCTGCTAGACGTTCAAACGCGTGAGTTCCTCCAACGTTGTGTAAACGTTACAGCCGCAACTTTTACAACGAGTGCGTGTGCATGAGGAGTAATAGTTGATATCTGTGTTTGTTGTCATGCAGTTTGTTCTGTGGACCGTGTCAGTGAACGGTTCGTGTGTTGATGTGTGTTGTGTATTAATAGTGTTCAGTAGAAACGTCCACAAACTGAACTATTGCTTTGGTTCCCATGCAAAGTGTGTTTGCAAAATCACAGCAAAACGACATGATGCAGTGATTCACAAAATGTTGTTTCTGTAAGGTCTGTAGTAAAGACACTAAGTTTAAAGTAATGACAAGAGACGTGTGCAACACTCACATAAACGTGTGCATGAATGTGTTAAAGTTATAATAAGTTATAATATTAGAATAAACTGTGTGGCATCTTCAGTCTTTAAAGATGTAACTTTGTCGTGAAGTTTCTCCAGGAGTAACGCAATGAGCAGCAGCGAGGAAGAGGAGAACGTGATGAAGATGAGCAGACAGGAGCTGCAGGGCTGGATCCAGGCGGAGGTGGACCGGAACCCTCAGCTGATGCAGAGACACCAGCAGCTGGGGCAGGTGGAGGAATGGGTGAAGCAGAAGGAGAGAGACGCCACCTACACCCGCCTCCTGTACAGCAGCGCCTGCGAGTGAGTTCACACGCTGCATGCCTGCATGAATCCATGCAGTCGCATGTTAGGGACAGTTCTGACACATGAAAGTAAAAACTTCCTTTATATGTGAGTGAATTACTATTAATATTAAGAATAATAATAGTTTTACATACAGATGTAGTTTTTAATCTGTAGTAGTTGTGGGTTTTTCAGTGATTGTGATGTGCATATGCAATTTAAATGACATAACATTTACATAACAAAAGATTTAAATCTGCAGTACATTGTATTTGTATGTAAAAAGTGTTACAGCTATATTGAAATGCTTATTGTTTTGTATAAACTTTATATACATAAGACAGCAGATAGATAAACACACACACACACACTGGATGTTGAGTGAGAGTTTTCCGTCTGTGTCAGATCAGTGCTTGAGTGTGAGTCGGTGATGAAGGGTCTGTACGGGATGCTGGGATTGCACTACAGAGACGAGGATTCGGAGGAAGAGGGAGGAGGGGGTGGAGCTAAAGAAGGTGTCATTCACATCACAGATGATGAGGAGGAAGGTGGAGAGGAGAAGAGAGGCTGTGATGATGATGATGATGTTGTTAATTTGGCTGGTAAGAAACATTCATGAAGTGCAAATATTACGTATTATTACATCATCATTCTGAGTTTTATCGTGTTGTTTTATAATTACAGCTGCTGAAGAAACACTGGAGCCAATGGTGAGGAGCTTCTGCAATATCTCACAGATGTATGATGTCATGTAGTTTTGTACTTATTCTCTGTCTACCTATCTCTCTCTGTCTCAGATTGAGAAGGTGAATATGGCCTTTCAGAAGTCGTCCAGACTCGTTGAGGATCTAGTCTTGAAGGTGACCAAAGTGTCCTCCATGAGTTCTGAATCATCATCATCATCGGACGTCATTTCCAGACCTTCATCGGTCTTAACTCCTGAGGTCAGCTCATCTGGGTCCATCACACCTGCACCTTCTTCTCCATCAATCAACCAGACAACACTAGGAGAAAACCTGGAACCCCCTGAGAGCACCATTGCAATCATTAAGACTGAATCCATGGCAACAAGTCCGTGTTCTGGTCCTAATTCAGATTTTACTGCAACAGTCAAGACTGAATCTCAGTTGACGGCGTTATCCTCGTCTGAAATATCCTCAATGCTCGACAGTTCCAATAACAGTCTTAACTGTTCATCCATGCCATCAGTCAAGACTGAATCTCATGTGATGGTAGTAACTCCTGAAGTTTCTTTTTCAGGCAATTCAGATGAATCTGAAACTAGTGCGATCCAAAATTCAGATTCCAAACAAACACTAAAAACTGAAATCCCAATTCAGACTCCAGAAACATTTTCGCTTCTAAGCACTCCTGAACCACTCAATAGTCTGTCCTGTCACACTGTGCCAACAATTAAGACTGAATCTCATTTCACTTCACAGTCATCTGTAATGTCTCCAAGCAGTGCTGAACAACTTGAAACAACCATAGCAACAATTAAGACTGAACCTTCTGTGACGACATTAAAAGCTGAGATGTCTTTGCATGAAAGTAATGTGGAACAACCTGTTCCCAGCCATAATTCTGATTCCATAACAACAGGTCAGACTGATCCTTCATTGGCAGTAAAGACTTCTGAAGAAGACCAAACAGTTTCAGGTCATATGTCTACAGCATCTGCAGATAACAGGGCAGCGAGAAGGAGAAGGTCCCCTGTGTCCTCCACACCTTCCATCAACAGCCTGAGATCTTCAACAGTGGCTTCATCTGTCGCCAATAATCCCAGTTTACAAACACCATCTTCAACTTCAGACAGTAGTGATGAATCAGACGGCAGCCAAACACATCATGATGATCCCACCTACTCACCCTTAAAATCATCTAAAAGTAAAAGTAACAATGTCTGCAGGAACCCTAACAACACCAGCAGCTCCAACATCACCATCAGTACCATCTGTACCATCAGGAATGCAGTGACAAACCCATCTCTAAACATGAACCAACCTGCTGCTTCTGAGACACCTTCAGACGTAGGACAAAGTAAGCCTGATGTTCCTTGTTTAGTTCTCTGGCTTTCCTTCTGTTTAATGTTGTTGTCTGTTCAGATGTTTAGGGCTTTAGAAATGCTTGTTTTTATCAACCTGAATGGCTTATCACAGCCTTCCACATGAAATTAATAGCATGCATCTGTTTATTCTTCTCAGTTTATACAATCTCATCTAGCAAGTCCTCAGAGTCTTCTGAAACGCCTCAGGAGATTGAACTGGAGGTCAACACAGAAGTTCTGGGGAAGTGGAAAAACAAGACATGGCATCGAGGAAAAGTGAAAGAAACCCAAAAAACAGGTAAAAGTGACTTAACACTATTTTTAAAGTCAAAAAAATTTGTATTGGGGTTCACATGACGATGTTTGTTGCATCTATTTTTTTTGGATAAGCAGCTATAAGTGGTGCCACTGTTGTTTGGTTATCAACATACTTTAAATATCTTCTCTTGTGTTGCTCAGAAGATAGCAACAGTCATACAGGTTTGGTATGACAAGAGTTTTTGGATGAACTAAACCCTTTAATCTCTGTTTTGTATTTTTGTAATGGGCGCCTGATGTTTTTAAGAGAACGGTCGCAGGTATAAGGTGGAGTTTAAGAACGGGAAGCAGTGTGTGTTGCCGGCGCATCACGTGGCCTGTCTGAGTCCTCCGCTGTTGAAGCAGCTGTTCGTTGGCTGTCGGCTGGTGTGCAGCTGCAGAGATGAAGAAGAGAAGATGTCGTTCAGTGCTGGTGTTCTGGGTGAACTTCCAGATCGCAAGAACCGCATGAGGTGAAGTTACGTTACATTAAGGTTCTACCCCATTCACTCAGTCAAGTTCTGCAGATCTGTGGAATCTGTGGTTTAAAAGTTCTGGTGCCATTATTGTAGTTTTGTGAATATCAGATGAATGGTGTTTCAATAAATAATCATTTTCCAATGTTTTGCAAAACATTTCTTGCAGGTTTTTGGTGTTTTATGATGATGGCCAGGTGGCGTATTTGGCGCTACCAGATCTTCATCTTGTCTGCAAACAATGTAAGATTTAAGATTATTTGATTAAATTGTTTTGTAACATATCCAAGTTTTTAATGTTTTCTGCTTGTTCAATGTTTAGTTTGTCTAATAATGTTTAATTTCAGATGTTTAGCCAAATTTTCATCCATTCATTCATATCTTCCCTAAACTCCGCCCCCACGCACTAAAAATGTGCTTCTAGTTTCCTATTGGCTGATGCCTCACAGATGTTTTTTTTTTATCTGATCAGGAAGTGGATCATTTTATGCACGCTGTTGAAAATATTTTAAATTAAATACAAAAAGGCGTGGGTTATTGTGGCCCATAAAGACAGGATGTGTTTATTTAGTCCTGAAGTAACAATGAAAATGACAAACTTTTGTGTTTGCAGTGGAAAAAGTTTGGAAGGACATAGAAAACGCCACGTGCCGGTTGCAGGTGAAGGAGTATTTGAGTGTGTATCCCAACCCCATCGCTGTCATGCTTCGAGTGGGGCAGGACACCAGAGCCAAAAAAAACGGCAGATTTGAGTCGTGCACAGTGACCCAGTTGGATGGAAATCTGGTTCAGATTTGCTTTAAGGTGGTGCTGGTTCTGTTGTAGATTGCTGCGCTCTTTTTAATTGGTTAATGGTGACAGTCATGTTATTTATGACTGTTAATTTTGTTAATAAATGTTGGTCTGTTTTCAGAGAGACAAACAAAAGGAGTGGCTGTACAGAGGCTCAGACAATTTCGAGCACATTGTAACTATCAAGAAACGGTTAGCTGAGCAGGAAACACAACAACCCGCTAAATCAGGTAGCGCTTCAGTGCGTTTGTGTGATTTCTGTGAATTTTGCGCTTCTTTCATGCGTGTTCACATCTGTGTTTCTCTTTTAGTGGGAAACACGTTGTCTTTAACACGTGTCACGCAACAACCTGAAGCCGCAGTCACCAAAACGCCATCTACCGTCCGTCACAACCCCACTTCACCTGCTTTCCAGCCGAAGGTTGTCCTGCACAGGTTGGCCCTGCCGTTGTCCATCCCCTTCAGGCGAGTGAATGTGGTTTTACTGGTAGTTTGCATTTTACGTGTGTAAGTAAACTGGACCAAAGCTCTTCTACGTTTCAGATGTGGCAAGCGGCCTGCCCCTGATGATGTAGAGGAACACGTATCAAAGGAAGACCGGCCAAAGTCTGTGTACACGTATCATAGCTGCTGTCCAGCGTGTCTGGATGGGGTGAGACCGTCAGAAGTTGACAAGCATCGTGGTCAAAACCCACTTCAGATTCCGCTGCTTTTTAACTTTCGGCGAATGACGGCTCGCCGGCGTCTCGATGGAAAGGTGTGTGGGGCTTAAAGTTGCTCTGCTTATTATTGAGCTACTTTTTGTCATAATTATTGTTTGACCTGTAGTGTGATACAGTTCACCTTTTGTATGCTTGAATGGACTTGTCCTTAACTCCTGTGGAACCAATGAAATGCGTATTTGGACAGCATGCTCTAAAACATTTGCCTTGTCTTTGTTGTTATTAGGTTTATTTTCACATTTTCTACCGCTCGCCGTGTGGGCGGAGCTTATGCGAAATGCAGGAAGTGCAGGAATACCTGTTTCAAACGCGCTGCAACTTCCTCTTCCTGGAAATGTTCTGCATGGACCCGTTTGTGCTTGTAAATCGAGCACGACCCCCTTCCACTGCCAGCAGCCAGCCTCACCTGTTCCTGCCGGACATTTCGGGTGGCAGGGAGGCGCTTTCGGTGCCCTGTGTGAATGAGGTGGACCAGACCCCGGCTCCGACATACAGATACACCAAAGACAGAATCCCAGCTCCAGGTGTCACCCTCAATACCAGCTTAGATTTCTTGACTGGTTGTGACTGCACAGATGGTTGCAAGGACAGGTGACGGTTGAGTCTTTGTATAAAGCAGGAATATTTGTGCGTTTTTTTATAATTATCCCAAGCAAAGGGAAGGCAACTATTACTAATAGTGTGTATTAATGTGTGTGTGACAGGATAAAGTGTTCGTGTCATCAGCTAACTATGGAGGCCACGTCCTTATGCAGCGGGGGTCCGGTGGATGTTAGCGCTGGATACACACATAAGAGACTGCAGACCACCTTACCAACAGGGTTAGACTCTCTCTTTCTCTCACTCTCTCTGCATTGTGTGTATAATTGTGTATATTGTACCGTATAGTGCAGGCATTACATTTTTGCTATGGATCTACAAAATGCATCTACTTTTTGACATACCATTACACTTGTGTGTCTGTTCTTGACAAACAAAATAATTTACAGAGCAAGTAACAGATCAGTGGTCAAACTTCTTTGCTACAACACTGTTCCATAAACCAGATCAGAACCCCCTTGACTGTTCTCTTCTGCCCGCTGTCACCCATATAGAGTGTACGAGTGTAACCCTCTGTGCCGCTGTGACCCTCGAATCTGCAGTAACAGGCTGGTGCAACACGGCCTGCAGCTACGTCTGGAGCTCTTTATGACACGGCACAAGGGGTGGGGCATCCGCTGCAAAGACGACGTGGCCAAGGGAACGTTCGTCTGCGTTTTCACCGGTAAATCACAGCAGCGTGTTCTGAACGCCACTGTGCAAAGGTACAGGAAGTGATGTAATGCTCCGATCTCACCTCACAGGCAAAATAGTCACAGAAGACAAAATGAATGAAGATGATACGGTGGCTGGAAACGAGTATTTGGCTAATCTGGACTTCATTGAGGGGGTGGAAAAACTGAAAGAGGGTTATGAAAGCGAGGCGTACGGCTCAGACACAGAGACCGAAAACAACAAGAAGACCATAACTATGAAAACAGGGCCGTTATGGAAAAACACCCTGTTTGTGGACGACTCTAGCAGTGGTGAAGGTATATCCAGACTTGTGTTCAGCATTGCACTGCAGTGTCGTTCAGTGCAGCCAGTAGCTCATGAAAGATTGTAGAGCTTGGCATAATTTTGTGTTTGTTATGTTTTGTTCTGTTATTGATAGAGAAAGACGAGTCTGTGCAGCTGCCCACTGAGCAGGAGATGGACGGTAAGATTTTAAAATGTGGTCATTTCCTCGTCAAGCTTTTAAATGTTTTGAATTCTTTGGAAATCTTTTTGACCTGCCCTCTTTTCTCACTGAGCCTGGGGAGAATAAAGTATCACATGAGTGTGAAATATCTGTAGATTCACAGAAGAATTTGACTCTCTACTGGCCACCCAAAAGACAGACGATTGTGTGTCTCTTTTAATTTCCTTAACAGGCTTTTTCCTCTGTTATTTTATGCTGTTATTTAAGTCTCAGATCAGGAAACCTCAGGCCAGAAGCGTTGCTTCGTCATAAAGTCGGTTCACAGAAGAGCGAAGCCACTAGAAACATCAGATGTGTGGACAGGAAAAACTCATATCGCCAACAACACGCGCACACTGTTCAACGGAGAGGAGACGTGCTACATCATTGACGCCAGACAGGAAGGCAACCTCAGTCGCTTCATCAATGTTAGCAAAACTCAACCACACAATCTGATTATAAACGTGTGGCTTGAGATGAATGCGTTTCTGACTTTACTCTCTCAACAGCACAGCTGCAGTCCTAATCTGTTTGTTCAAAATGTGTTTGTGGACACGCACGATCTTCGCTTTCCCTGGGTGGCGTTCTTCACCAAAAAGTCAGTTTCTTCACTCGCAGCTTAATTCTCTTTTGAAAGATTTCTCAGTTGAAGAAGTAGAGCACTTAAGTTTGTCCATGTTTAAGTACGTGGTGATGTTTAAAGCTGCAATCCGTAACTTTTGGGTTAAAAATAAGTTTGTTCTTATAGCAGTTGTTTAGAATTTATACTTGTTGTCCTTGTTAGGATAATAACTACAAGTATCCTGCAGTTTTCTGTTTCAGTTTTCTGGATTGCAGCTGTAGAAAAGTGTTGTTTTACATTCAGATTTCTCTTTCATCTTTCTATCAGACGCATTAAGGCGGGAACAGAGCTGACGTGGGACTATAACTATGAGGTGGGCAGCGTGGAGGGGAAGGTTTTGCTGTGTTGTTGCGGTTCCTCTCGCTGCACAGGACGGCTGCTCTGATCTTCATCCTCAGCTGCAGATTAAACTTCTCTCTGAGGGTTTGACTGATTCAGAAACAAAGATGGGTCATCGATTAAAACGTCAATCCAAAAACCTGCCCCCTTCAGTATGAATATTAATTTCTGTGTTGTCGTTTTTATGTTTTTATTATTCCCCATGAAAATGTTGTTTCATATGTCAACTGTAAATAAAATGTGCAAATATCAACATGACGTTTTGTAGTAAATTCTTCTGTGCGTTATTTTTGTTAAAGTTTAACATGAAGAGAAATGTTTATGAAGTGTTTACATTTATTCATGTAGATGCTTTTATACAAAATTACTTAAAAATAAGAGAACATTTAACATTGTGCCATAACGGCTTCATTTACAAGGAGCTGAATATAACACTAATGTCTTAACTTAGTTCACATGTAAACATTAGTAAATCTTTGCAATACATATTACATATGATAACTGGCATTAAAATACAATTATGTGTGATGTGTAAAAACAGCCACTTACTAGTTAACCAATTAACAATAATAATATAAACCTAAATGAAACAGATGTAATATAATCAATGAATATTTCACACATCATAAGTTTTTGCAATGACTTATGACAAACAGCATCTATGATCAGGTTTAGCTGCTGATCAGTAATAATAGTTAGTAGTAGTTAGTAGTAAGTGGCGCGCGCACGTCTGTCTCGGGCGCGCGCAGAGACCGGAAGTGTTTTTCTCCTCAGCGTTTCGGTGAGAGACTCGGAGACGAAACGTCATCACGGATTTTCTTTGGGATAAACGGACGGGGCTGGCAGCAAAAACGGTGATTGCAAACATTATTCACCCCGTCTGTCACTTTCCGACCCCATCTCGCCCGAAACACCCAGAAAACGGGCGTTTGAAAGACCCGACGGGGGAGATTTGCAGATCTCAAAATGGCCGTCGAGGTGGACAGCAGCTAGTCGGCTAGCAAAGGAAACTTACATTATATTTCAAACCCAATAATGTATCGATAGTGTCGTTTAAGCTGTTTTACTACCCTTACATTGTGGGAGAAATAGTAGTTTATAAACAATAACAAGTGGAGCTTGTTAAGTCTTATTTACTCGCTGTTTATATGACTGTATATCTGCTGATATTATTGCTTCAAACAGATGGAGACACTCAGTATTTGTCTCAGACTGACTTGTGGTCCTTCAGCTATAAATAGAAGTTGCTTCATGTAACTTTATATAATCTGAAACTCAAGCGTTAATATGTTTATTTATATTGCATTTGTGCTGTACACACTTTTATTGTACCTGAGAAATATCTTGCACACTTTAATGTGAATTATTCACACGTTACAGCTTTAAAGATAAATGCACAAAACTTTATAATAACGTTTCTCCCATTGCATTTAAATACACGGCATGCAAAATATGATCTGTGCAGAAACCTGGACTGTCAAAATGTGCTTCACACAAAAATACATTTTTGTACATTTGTTTAAGGTTTTATGGGCCCAAGAAAGTTGTCTCTGTTTTACCAGTCCTACAATAAAGGGATAAAACGTTTCTGTAATGTTTGTAGGAAAACGTTTCTGTAATGTTTGTAGGTCTTAAAGGGGCGTATAGTTTAATTTGGCTGTTTGGTTAGGTTGTGTGTGTGCTACAGACCCCACAGTTGTGTTTCCTGTGTTGATCTGTTTGTTATTAAACTGTTTAGATGATTCCTGTTGAATTCATAAGCAGAGTTAGATGGTTTCACTGTCATAAACACACAACCCAGCGCTGTATTAATGTTTTATCAGCTGGGGGACGTAGATACAGTGAGACATCAGTTTCAGATGCAGAGATCAGATTTCCCTGCCTGATGACATTTCATCAGAACTGATCAGTGTGTTTGTTAGTAAATTTGCTATATTTTGATAATCACATGTTTTTACGCTGCATGTCACACGTTTTGAAAAGAATAAAATGCTGTTTTTCTATATTTATGTGGTGTTTCCTGTGAGCAGATGCCACACTCCCGGCGGTACCCGTCCTCTGAGCGGGCCAGCCGCTGCAGCTATCCGGATCGGTACCGGGAGCGGGACCGGGACAGAGAGCGAGGGAGAAAACCTCGGCATCGGCGCTCTCGCTCGTTCTCCTCTAGCAGTGACCGTGAGAGGAGAGGCAGAGGACACAGACAGGAGATGGGTTACGCACGATCCAGGAGGTACGACTGACTCTCTGGTGTCTTTATGGGATAAATTAAACGTTAGGAAGCAATTATGAAACTTGTGAGTCTTGTGTGTTGGTGGCCTGCATGGTCCAAAGTGTTTTAGATAATAATAATAATATACTGTAAAATTTATACGTTGCAACAACGTTCCATATTTGGTTGCTTCTAAATAACTGCATCAGTGACGCATGAATCTGTAATGTGTCATAATGTTTTATGGTTGTTGTATGGAGTAGCAGAAAACGAGTGATCATGTTAAGAGCTAATAGTTCTGTCGCTTTTTTCTTTTGGCATTTGTAATTTTTCTCGTTTGGTATTATAATTTTTTAAATTTGAATATCCCTGATTTGGTTGCAGTTACCACATGACACGGAGAATTGATCTGAATAAACACTTATTACTGTTCAGATGATAAAACAGAATTATGTTCTGTAAATAAATCTGTCGCTCATGTTCTCCGCAGCTACGACAATCGTTCTTCAGACCGCAGGCCGTACGACAGACACTACGGCGAGGGTTACCGGCGACTGGAGCACAGCCGCGAGCGGGACAGGGATCGCGACAGGGAACACGGGACGCCGAGCAACTACTATTCGCGCGACGCCTCGCCCGGCTACGACTACCGACGGGGGCGCGACCACGAGGACTCCTACCGGAGGAGGAGCAGCAGGCGTAAGCACAAACGAAGGCGGCGTAGAACCAGGTCCTATAGCCCATCCACCTCGGTGAGTTCTTCAAACCCAAGTCTGTTCTTTCTGTCCCAGTTCTATCTGTCTCCTCTGCTCTCCTCTGCTTCTATCTCTACATAATGTTTATCTTTCCCACAGCCCCAGGAATCGGTAAGTATAAACTCCCTTTGTTTTACTTTTTTTTTGTTGACCTTTTGCCAGTTTAACAGTGATAAATTAAGACTTAAAATAATGCTAAATCCTTAAACTATTAAAATGACCTTCATTATTCACATAGCTCACGTTATTTCTTTATCTGCACACCTATATACGTCTTCAGTTTAGAGTTTGTAACAAATTCTTGATGAGAAATTTCAAGTAGTTCCAGTTTATCAGATGGTTTTAATTTGATTTCTTGTGTCACAGTAGAGCAACCTGTTTTTCCACATGTGATGCTGATTTGATTTGTCAATGCTTTTACTCGCGCTCTTGTGAGTAAATCTTGACCCAGGTTGCTTTTTGTGACTCTCTGTCAGGGTTGCTAGGCAGAGGAATGAGGGGAAGTTTGAATGAAAGCAAGAAGGGAGGGGTTTGAATGTGATCTCTGACTTGATCCCTTGCACTATATCCTATCGTTGTATATATCTCCTCACGTGGGTCAAACGATTCGCCCCATGACCGCCAATCCTACCTACATCAACGTCGCCGTGGCCCCGCCCCGCTCCGCCCACCTCCCCTCCTCCCTCTGCGGTCGTGACCTGTGACCTGTGACCCCGGCCGGGGTGGCGGAAAGCAGCGGAGTGACAGCGGGACGCGGGCGCTGTGCGTGAGGGACGACGAGGAAGGTCACCTGATCTGTCGGAGTGGCGACGTCCTGCAAGAGAGATGTACACACTGCCACTACTCCTCTATCGTAACCTTTCTCCCTATCAGTAGCAGCACACAGCAGACACACACAGGGGAGGGCAGGAGCTCACGTTGTTGTTGGTGCTGATGATGATGACGATGATGATGATGTAGATGTTCTTCCTCTTTGCCAGAACAGGCAGGAGGGATGTTGAACATGTTTTTTTGAAGGGGGATGGCGGGGGCTGCATCGATGATTTACAGCCATGTTTAGATTAATTTTTGACTAATAAGAAACTCGTTTTTTGTTCAGTCTTCATAACGTTTCTTTATTAGGTTCCTACATCTGCTGTAATTCTAATTCGAGCGAATGTTTTGATTTTATGAGTTTAAATGAGTTAATTTTTAATTGAAGCGTTTAATTGAGTAAAAGTTTAGTTAAGAGTTAGTTTTATAGCGTTCCGTCGTTGGATAACTAGTTATAAGAAATGAAATGCTTTAAACTTTCGTCTATTTGTTTCACACTGTTTATCAGTTTGTTTTCTGAAATACAGACTGTTTTCGGTGTTGAAAACTTTTCCAATTTACTTTTCAGATGTGTGTGCGCGCCTTTGAAACGTTGTTGGAATGTATTTTAGGTTAAGTTGAAAGATAGCGCTAGTTACAAACGAGAGATTTTACGAATGCTGTTAGCTAAACGTTTGGACTCGTCCGGTCTGTGTAATTTCTCTCTGTTTCTCCCCTCCCCTCTTCTTCTTCTGTCCTGTCTGTGTGTCTCCAGATGAGATCATCAGCACTCTCGGGGAGGGAACCTTCGGGAGGGTGATGCAATGTGTTGATCATCGCAGGTGAGTGCTGTTACCTAGCAACCGGTCAGCATCTTTGCTGTATAACAACCTCTGTGGTTTCTGTGAGCGTTAATGAGGAAACGTTTAAGGAACGGCGTTTCGCTTGTTTTAGGGGCGGAGCTCACGTCGCTCTGAAGATCATCAAAAACGTGGAGAAGTACAAAGAGGCGGCGCGACTGGAGATCAACGTACTGGAACGAATCAATGAGAAAGATCCCGAGAATAAAAAGTGAGTCTGAGCTGTAGTTGTGCATGTTACAAGTTTAGTGGTCTTGAGTTGTACTTCAGATTAAACTCAGACTGGTCTCTGTTCCCTCAGTCTGTGTGTGCAGATGTTCGACTGGTTCGACTATCATGGTCACATGTGCCTCAGTTTTGAGCTGCTGGCTCTCAGCACCTTCGACTTCCTCAAGGAAAACAATTACCTGCCGTACTCCATCGGTCAAGTGCGTCACATGGCCTTCCAGATCTGCCTGGCCGTCAAATGTACGTTCAGCGCGTAAACGTTGTTCATAACGTTCAGAGATGCCAGCATGTTTGATCAAGCTAATGTTTTTTCTCCTGACAGTTTTACATGAGAATAAACTCACCCACACAGACCTGAAACCTGAAAACATCCTGTTTGTAAACTCTGACTTCACCATAACCTACAACGTGGAGAAGGTGACGTACAATAATTAACTAATCTTCATGAATTTCTTAAGAATGTGTTATAATTTAGCCACTGTTCCCAGGCCAGTTAATCACTTATACTTGACTTTAAGATAATCATTAGTTTGATGAATGTTATCGCCCCCTTGTGTCTATATGTAAAATGTTTTGTTATGCATCAATAGGCATCTGATACAATTAGTTGTGTGTGTGTTTGTTTACATCTGTCATTATCCTCAAAGCTCAGTCAGTCGACAGCTGATGTAGATTAAAACCATCATGAATGTAAATGTGTGAATTCTGTGTGAAGCAGAAACGAGACGAGCGCACCGTGAAGAACACGGCGGTGAGGGTGGTGGATTTCGGCAGCGCTACGTTCGACCACGAACATCACAGCACCATCGTCTCCACCCGGCACTACAGAGCCCCGGAGGTGATTCTGGGTAAGAGTGCTTGTGTTTTCTACACCCATTTACACTCTGAGGAAAGAGGCACTGTAAAGTTTAACGTAAAGGTTACAGTTGAGCAAACAGGTCAGATTTACATGATAAAATTATAAAGTGTTTGAGATTAGCTCTGTGGTTTAGCGTGAGGAGGGTGGGTTTGTTTAACGGGGATGAATGAGTTAACTAGCAGAGCAGCAGGTTAACTTTCTTCCTCTCCACCACAAGGAATTAAATTAGATTTAACTAGAGACCGAGTGACTGCTGGGAATATTCTAGCGTAAGACTGGTTACCATGAGAGCAGAGACCCAGGAGGAAGAGGAAGGAGAAATATATATTTATATTTTTAAAACTGCGTTCTCTGCTTATTATGAAGGTTCATACACATGTTATTTGATGATTTTTGTTGCTGTTTACATGTAAAGATTTAACACAAGTAGTTCTGTATGCTATAAACTCTGTGTAATGATGCAGTAACACGACATCGTCACTAGATGTCTCTGTAGTTGAAAGTGCTGAGACTGTGTCTGTCTCTGTCAGAGCTGGGCTGGAGTCAGCCGTGTGACGTGTGGAGCATCGGCTGCATTCTCTTTGAGTATTACCTCGGCTTCACGCTCTTCCAGGTACTAAATCTACTTCCACAATCTCTTTTCCTCACGTTTCTTCCCTGAGTCCTGACTGCAGCTCCAGACGCCCTTTAAGTAGCTTAAGATCTCACACACACACACACCAGCTGTCTGTTGGCCTTTCACCGCAGATGCACTGACTGACAGTCCTGTACACAGACAAGTGGGCATCTCTCCAGCTGGACTGATGGGAACATGTTTCTGTATCGATTAAACTAACCTTCATTCTCAGATGTTCCACATTTAGCTTTTAATGCTGCCAGGGAAATTCTTTGTAGTTTTAGACTCTTTATCAGAACTGTAACAAACCTGCTGTGAAAATGATCTTTGTTGCTAATCAGACTCATGATAATCGAGAGCATCTGGCCATGATGGAGAGAATTCTGGGTCCGGTTCCTTCCAGAATGATCCGTAAGACCAGGTATGTCTGTTTGGACTCGCTGGAGCTCTTCTTAAGCTTTTGTCTCAGATTGTAAACGATCATCTCCATCAAACAGGAAGCAGAAATATTTTTACCACGGTCGTCTGGACTGGGATGAGAACTCATCGGCAGGAAGATATGTCAGAGAAAACTGTAAACCGCTACGGGTGAGGAGACCTGTCGATGTTTCAGACCTTTGTTTACTGACCAGCAGAACTGTCACATTGTGCTGCTGTCTATTTTAAGATGTGTATTACAGTAACTAGCAGTGCATTGTGGGTAATTTGTAAACATTTATGAATATATAAATCAAACCTGTGATGTTTGTGATTATCAGTTCATACAGGTTAAATATAACTAGCAAGTTTAAAACGTACTGCTTGAACGATTTGATTACTGATGAAGTGATTATTTTATAAATCTAAAACAACTAATTGTCTAAAACAACTGGAATTGTTGTGAGAGTTTTACTGTAAATGCAAACAGTCAGATGTTAATGCTCTCTCTATCTCTCTCTCTCTCTCAGAGGTATCTTCTGTCTGAGGCTGAGGAACATCACCAGCTCTTTGATCTTCTGGAGGCCATGCTGGAGTATGAACCCGTGAAGCGCGTCTCTCTGGCTGCGGCACTGAGGCATCCCTTCTTCCAGAGCGGCTCCGCCAGCGACCAGAGCGCTGCCAAAACCTGGGAGGGGAACCGTGACATCAGTCGGTGACGAACCTTTAAACCGACGTCTTTCACACCAAATAAACCCTGAGGACTCACAAGCCACGACAGATGATGAGCAGCTAAACTGACTTTCTGTGAAGTTTTGATGTTTGGGAGAAACTCATTCAGGCTGCTGGACCTGCGCAGCCTGATGTTGATTTCTTCATCTCCCCTTAATGTGAAAACTTCCTTCTGCGCAGCGGAGAAAAGTTACAGACGATCCTAGAAAGTGTCATGCTTGTAGTCGACACCTGTTTGGACGTTGTGTGGGGTTATTTGAATAGCCACACCCCTCATGATTTGCCATGAGTTTAGCTCTTCCAGTGACCGGACAGCCGAGGCTGAAACTGTTATAAGTGAAGGGCGGCGATTCGAATCATTCATATCTCCTTTTATTCTGAAAAGAACTGAGAGTCCATGGGAGTTAGATTCACTGTTATGTAGTTATTTATGGGGCTGAAACATTTTGTGCATTTTTAGCCCATAGCCAATAATAAATCTCAGATGCGTCTCACACACACACACACACACACACACACACGTCATATTGGAATGATATTAAAAGCACGTAGCAGAGCAGGCGTAACAGAGCGAGTCCTGCGGCTTCAGAGCACACGTTTACAGTATTTATTTAGGTCTGCCGGGCGCCTCTTTGTGTCTTTGTATAAATGTGTAAATATGAATAAATATATGTTGTGACTGTAGAATAAAGAGTCTGTCTGCTGGGTTTTCACCAGGCAAAATGGTTTTATGTTCTCAGAGCTCTTGTCATGTCGTTTCTGTGTTGTACATGTTCACGATTTTCTTTACCAAAATGAATTAAACGTATGAAACCTATTTTGGCAAAACCGCCGTGTTTTAACTTGAATTGAACTGCAGCTTTTCTTTCAAACTTTCCCTTGTAGATCTTGAAACATCTGAGGATTTTAAAGCTGTTCTGAGCGTTAGATCGTCGCCTCTTATATTTAAAACAACGTGATTGTCTGGAACATTGATGAAACGTTTCGCTCACGGTTGGCCGCTGCAGGTAATCAGACGAGTTTCACATTTGGCACTAAAATGGGTGGAAATAAGAGACTTGAGTCTGATGCTTACAGAGGCATCTGTGAAGTTTATCACAGGTTCTTTATTCATGGACAAAAGATTTAAAAGACCACAGCTTAGTGTTTATCCACAGCAGAGCTCTCCTGAAAGCACCTCTTACAGACACCAGCCTTTACTTTTATCTTATACTGATCTGATGTTTCGAGATCAAATGCTAAAGATTATATTACCCAGCATACATGCAAACTTTAACTGACCAAAAACTCACATTTTTGAGGCACTAAAATTCAGTCATATTAGAAGTAAAATACTAAAATAATGATGTATTTGTTTGCTTTTAGGCTTTTGTGTTTAAATACAGTTTTACAGAGAACATGAACAGTTTGCTTGAGTGAGACACACTTAAGCAACAGTGTAAAATTAGTTAAGAATGAAGCAGAAACAGGTTGTTTGGGGTTAAACAGTTGTTAAGGATAAAAGACATTTTGTCACGTCACTCCATTCATCAGTTTCCTGTCTGTTATCCTCCATCTGTTTTTCTTCCATCTGTGGAGGAAAAGATTTAACCCTTAATCTGTAAAGATTAATAATCAAATCATAGGTGCTCCACCGTTTGTTTGTTTTTCCAGAGAGAAATGTGTTTTTTTCCGGCCTCGTTTAACTGAAATGTAGACGTTTGCACAGGTAATTTTTGCTGTTAGCAGCGCAGTGTCAGTATTTGTCTCTCTGTGAACTCAGATCTGTAATGTGATTATATACAGTGACGTCAGCGGGCGATTAGCTGGAGACAGATGCAGCCGGACGGCAGCTTTAAAACATCAACAACACAAACATACAGCCAGAGTCAGTCAGTCAGATCAGCTGTGAGAGTTTCAGTGGATAACAGGTACGTCTCTCTGTTGCTTACATGTTTAGTGATGTTGTGAGTCTGTATTATTTAAAGAGCTTTTAAGTTATTATTGTTTAACTTTATTAATATTATTTAAATAGAGATTTTGAAGCATTTTCTTGTTTACTGAAGGCTAGAAAAACATTGTATACACTTGTGTACTGTTGTGTACTAATTTAGTTACTAACCTGCCTGCAACTTTTTTTAGTTAGTTATTAGTTACCAATAACTTATCAACTTCTTTGCACGTTTTTGCTATTGCCTTCTATATATAAGACATGTTGTCTTTTATTTATATATATATATATATAGATAACATGTAAATATTAATTGTATAAACCTGTGTAAGAAGATATGTTTCTTATATTTGATGTGTGTGTGTTTAGGTACAAAATTTTACCAACATTTATCCCTTAAGCTAACGTATGCGGACCTGAAAATCTGGACAAACTCTTCATTACTAAATTACTAAGTGAAAGATCAGAACAATATTGACTCCTGAAGAGTATCTCAGATGCCAGAAGATATGAGCTCCGTGGTGAAGAAATCTCTGGGCGCCCCCATCCGTCAGATGAGCAGCTGCGTGGCGGGAGTCAAAGATGGATTCAGCAGGAAGAGTAAGACGGTTCGGAGGAAAAGTGCCCCCTGCTGCTTCAGTCAGACCACATACGACTCGTCTTGGATCAGGACTTACCAAACAGAGCTGCACAAGGAGAGGTGAGGGCTAAAACTGGACACGACAATCTTCTAAACCAGATGATCCCAACTCAAGGTCCGCTTACCTCCAGAGTTTAGCTCCAACCCTGACCAAGCTCACCTGTTCAAGCTAATCCAGGTCTTCAGAAAGTTACAGTCTGGTTGGTTTGATCAGAGCTGGAGCTAAACTCTTGGAGGGCAAGAGGCATTTGGATTCTTGATCTGATCTTTACAGTGACGTGAAGATGTTTGTTATATGTCGTGTCTGAACAGGAAACTGAGGCAAGTGAAGTTTGCACAGAAGAATGCAGAGAGGGCCGCGATGAGAACGCATTACAGAAGTCCACACCGCTACACGAAGGTGGGTCTATAATGTTCAGTACCTTTAATTTAACCTTTAAGGTGTGTTAAGAAGACAGGATGTGGTGGACTAACATCTGCTCTGTGTTTCTTCAGGCACCTGTTCAAAGGACACATTTAAACAGCAAGACAAACACCAAAAAGAATGAGTCTCTGTTTGGTGCCTTTCAAGGACTCAGTCTGAGTGCGGGTGGAATCCAGTCTTCTGTCACGGCAGCACCAACCGCTGACCAGTGTAAAGTCATGTGACATCAGAGAAACCGTGTAACGTCTCTGAAAACATCTAGTTTCTAACCTGATTTAATTTATTTACAATAACTTACAAACTCCAAAGTTTGAAAGCATTTAAAAAATATTGTCATCTGAAGCTAAAATGTTTACTGGTACTGTATATATTAATACTGTTATATTGTATTTAACTTTACCTTAGCTGCTGAAATGTCATTTATTTAGGTTACCTAAGAGTATTTCCTTAAAAAATATCTTAGAGTTTATACAGCACATGATGTTTCTAAGCATTTGTACGTTTGTAAATGTTTTGATATTAATTTGTAAATGCTTTGAGTTTAACAAGGATCTACACACAGTGGTTGTAAAGGTTTCGTTTGTGTCTTATCTAAACCTGCATCACTGGTAACCAGTATACGGTGCACATTAAAGACTAAGGCCGTGTGTAGGGTAACTGTGCATAGCAAGTAGGCCATGTCTTTAATTGTTTACATTATGAAGGTAAAGCGTCTTATTCAGGAATACGATATCCGGCACTATAAAGGATTGATGGTGGTGGAAACAGGACACCGTATGTAAGCGACACATTACAGACTCAGCTGTAGTTTATATAGGGGACAGAACACTAACCGTACGCTAAACACTATTAAAGCTCTTTTAGAAACACCTGCAAAATGTGCTTAAACCAGGATAAGACGCCTGTGTGCAACGATAAATCACAACAGATTGAGGATATAAACTCACTAAAACAGGCTGTTGAAATGATGCAGTTTGTTTAGCTAAAAATATTATTATATAGCAGATGCTTTTATCCAAAAAACCTTTAAAATAAACCTAAAATAGTTAAATAAGTTTATATAGAACTATATATATATGAACTGTGTGTGTGTGTGTGTG
>JBAJNP010000730.1:0-33702 GCA_036877545.1 Yasuhikotakia modesta | reverse complement strand
TATATATATATATATATATATATATATATATATGAACTGTGTGTGTGTATATATATATGAACTGTGTGTGTGTATATATATATATGAACTGTGTGTGTATATATATATGAACTGTGTGTGTGTGTGTATATATATATGAACTGTGTGTGTGTAAGGATATATATATAATGAATAGCCTGCACAGTCAGTGACGCACACAGGTAAATACACCTGTGACTCTGCGTCCTCTAGCACAGGTGTGACAGGTAACACGCAGGTGTCAGCAGGAGGAGGATGAAGGAGCGGATTACACTCAAACCTCTGCGGGTTTCAGTCTCTTCTCGCGTCTGACCAGCGCGCAGCGTCTCGCCGCTAAACCGCGTGAAGCGGACGCGCCACCGAACGCGCCGCGCGGAGCGCCTGGATCCGTCCCGGAGGATTTGGGATCACGCGCGTTTCCGGAATTGCCGTAAAGTTGAATTTACATATTTGGCTTTTTAAAATGATGCATGACTTAAATTTCTTATAAAACGTCTGAGGAAAAATGTGTTGCTCGATAAACTTTGGTGCGTAAAAGAAGTTAAATTCTTATCAACAAAATCACTTTATAAATGTTTTTTGGAAGCTTTACAACCAACGTGGTTTTTATGCTAGAAGTTCTTCTGCTTTCCATGAACATTAACCTGAAATAATGTGGACATGCGGATGACATCATTCATCTGCTGTTGATGTTGTGGATCTGGAAACACACACATCACATCTGCAGTAACATCGGACCAAAGTCATGGATGGTGATGGAAACGGTGCCTCTAAACGCGGCACCAGGGGCCGGTTCTCTCTGACCAGCTGGCGTTCCTCTTCCAAGACTCAAATGCGAGAAGAACGAGGAGGAGAGGAGGTCAGTAAGAGGCTCCTCTACATCGTCAACCACAACCCTGACCGCACAGAGTCCGTGATCAGTCCAGCCTCCAAATCCCTGGAGGTTACGGCAGGGTTAGACGGCTCAACCGCAACCACAGCTGTGACCACATCCAGTCCACCTCGTCTCCACAAAGCCATGTTTGAGCCCCCGGGGTCCAACGCGGCCCCTCAGCCATCAGAACCAGAAGAACGGGTCCTAACCGACCAGTCCACGTTTCTCCAGAGACAGTTCAGCTCTCTGCTGCAGCCGGGGGTGAACAAGTTTTCACTGCGGATGTTTGGAAGTGCAAAGGGCATAGCGGCCGAGCAGGAGAGGGTTAAATCATTTGGGGTGTGGATTATACATCCATACAGCGACTTCAGGTGAGTGACGCAGGGAAAACATGACTGAGTAGAAAATATAACAGGCAGAGGTGGGAATTGAGTTAAGCAGACAACAGGTTATTCACTGAATCAGTTGTTCTGTTTGATTTTAACTAGTAGCTGATCATCACCGTTACTAATGCAACAAACTACTTGAAGTATTAAAGGAATAGTTCACCCCCAAATTATTTTTTTGCATAATCTTCTTATCTTTTTTCATAGAGGATATTTTGAGAAATGTCTCACTGTTGTTTGGTTACCAACATACTTCAAAATATCTTCTCTTGTGTTCTTCAGAAGATGTAAATGTGTGTGTTGTTGAGGAGAGATTTGATGTTACTTTTTAAGTGATCAAACTTCAGATTTAGACACACCTAAAGGAGAAACTCAAACCATAATATACCTGCTACAGAAAAACACACTGAAATCAAATTCTGTGATTTTATTGCTAACAATAATTATAACAACTTTAAGACCTAATTCTGATGTTTTAAGTTGATGTGCACAGATTAATTGTTTAATTCAGGATTCCTTAAAAAACGAGAGGTGTATTTTGACTTCATTGTGACGTTTCTCAGATGTGTTTGTGAAGTGCAGATTATGATGCGTATGTTTGCTCCGTTCCTCTGGTGAAATCAGAGATCCTGCACAGAATATGTTATACAGGAGAAGCTATATTCAAACAGCAGGTCAAAGGTCACCAGGAGTCTCACGTTGACTGACACTTGCTTTGGAAAATATGATCTGTGATGGAAACTTCAACCACATGTACTGCGGTGGCCTGAAGATTGTATATCCAGTTAAAACAGTCACATACCTTCACAACGCTCTGTTATCACTGGGGTAACTGGTTTCTAGGTTAACATGGTGTATGAAGTTTTACAGAGTTTATGAGTTGTTTGACATGATGGCTTGTTGAGTCAGTCACAGATGTTTTTATTGTAGTGAATGTACGTCCTTTAAATAAAGTGTAATGTTACCAGGTGTGCTGTACAGAGTCACATGTGTGTCTGAGAGGAATCTTTTATTTAGAGGCACATGTCTGCAGCTGCTTCAGTTTGTTTCCACGAAACACAGGGCATGACATCAGTGTAGGATGTTGTCTTGTTAGGTTACAGGAACCTGTAGTTACGTGGTTTTGCTCCAAAGCAAACCAGCATACTAGCTTACACTATTAAAAACAAAGATGCTTAAAATGTTCATTTGCAGTGATGCAACTGAGGAAAGATTCTTAGTTGCCCAAAGTTGAAGCTAAATGAAAGAACCCATTTTTCACACTTTTTAGTCTGTGTGTAGAACCTTTTTTAATCACAAAGAACCTTTTGTGCAAACCTGTACATTTTAAAGGTTCTTTGAAAGTATAAAGCGCAACAAAAAAGCTTTCAGGAATCTTTATTTTTAAGAGTGTAGATCTTTAAACCACAAAAACAGACCAGAGACTATTTTGAGATCTTTGGTTGAGTCTGTGTTTTACAGTTATTTAGCATTTTGATGTCAGTCATAATCTGAGGCATTAATGTTCATGTTTGAGAATCTACTCATTGCTCTTATCCTGCATCTTCATCATCAGGTTCTACTGGGATTTGGTGATGCTGTGTCTGATGATGGGAAATCTTGTGATCCTGCCGTGGGGGATCACCTTCTTTGAGGATCAAAACACGGTTCCATGGATCACCTTCAACGTGGCCTCCGACACACTCTTCCTCGTCGACCTCGTCTTAAATTTCCGGACCGGCATCATGGAGGGGGACAATGCTGAGATCATCCTGGACCCGCTCGTGATCCGGCGGCGGTATCTGCGCGGCTGGTTTGTGGTGGACTTCATCTCCTCCATCCCGGTGGACTACATCTTCCTCATCGTGGACATTGAGGCCCGGCTGGAGTCGGCGGAGGTGTATCGCACGGCCAGAGCGCTGCGCATCGTTCGCTTCACCAAGATCCTCAGTCTGCTGAGATTACTGCGCCTGTCGCGTCTCATACGGTACATCCATCAGTGGGAGGAGGTGAGTGACGTTTACAGCCAAAATATCACAAACAACAAAAAAACATTCATAACATTTCATAACATTTCCATCTTATGCAACTGACAATATTTCAGTATTTAAAAAATAAAACTCAGCAAACAATAATGTCAGAGGTTTATGGAAATAGACTGAACAATAACAAACGTCTAACCGTACAGCTGTGTTGGTTCTGACAGATCTTCCACATGACGTATGACCTGGCCAGCGCCGTGGTCCGGATCGTCAATCTGATTGGAATGATGTTGCTGTTGTGTCACTGGGACGGCTGCATGCAGTTCATGGTGCCCATGTTACAGGATTTCCCACCAGACTGCTGGGTCTCCAAAAACAACATGGTGGTACGATCAATGATCAAACGGATGTGTGTCGTTTAGTTATGATATTGTGGTAAAAGCAAAAATATTTTTACAAGAAACACACACTGCAGCTTCATTTTAGCTTTATAAATGAGTGACTCTGATGTTTTTGTCAGAACTCCACCTGGGACGTCCAGTACTCGTACGCCCTCTTCATGTCCATGAGTCACATGTTGTGTATCGGTTATGGAGCTCAGGCTCCTGAGAGCCCCACCGATGTCTGGGTCACCATGATCAGCATGATCATTGGGGCCACCTGCTACGCCATGTTCCTGGGCAATGCCACCAACCTGGTCCAGTCGCTGGACGCTTCCCATCGCCAGTACCAGGAGAAGGTACAGGCTGCTTCTCTGTTGACTTCTGTAATGTGGACTTTATTGTAACTGATGTTTCTGGGTTCCAGTACAAGCAAGTGGAGCAGTACATGTCTTTCCACAAGCTACCGGCCGACATGAGACAGAGGATCCATGATTATTATGAGCACCGCTTCCAGGGAAAGATGTTTGATGAGGAGAACATTCTGGGAGAACTCAGTGACCCGCTCAGAGAGGTTCTCATATCCTTCTGCATGTTGTGGGAAACGTTAGGAAATGTTTAGTTTAGGTTTGTTGTGGTGTTGGTCTGTATTAAGAGAGAACCGAAATGAAAATGGACCCCGTTAACTTTATTATTCCAAATAAAATGTATATATTTTTAACATTCTCTTTATTAAGTTTTTCATTGACACACAGACAAATATTATTCCAATACAGATTTTTGCACTATTTTATTATTGTACATTTTTAAGTATATTTTTTCATTTTTTAAAAATGAAAGTACATTTTAAATGTACATTATGGGAATCAAATGGATTCTGAATGCCGTATCAAGTTGACTGTCTGTTGTTAATATTAAATTTACTTTAATACATAATCAACTTTATTTTCCATCACCATCCATTTTTATCTGCAATAGCTTTTATATTTTCCAAACATTTGACAGGTTATTATCTGTGTATTTCATAATCTCAGGTCTCAGTCTTCTCAGATGTTGTTGGGATGAATTTAGAAGATGGTGATAATTAACCTAATCCATCATGTATTGTGTGTTTGACCTGCAGGACATTGTGAACTACAACTGCCGTGGACTGGTGGCCAACATGCCGCTGTTTGCCAACGCTGACCCTCACTTTGTCACGGTGCTCCTCACAAAGTTACGCTTCGAGGTCTTTCAGCCGGCGGACATGATCATCCGTGAGGGAACTCTGGGCAGTAAGATGTACTTCATCCAGCACGGAAGCGTCAGTGTCATCACCCACGACAACAAGGAGAAAACTCTGAACGATGGACGTTACTTCGGGGGTGAGTTTGTTTCTGAGAAAACTCTTCACTGCTGACTTACAGACGCTTTTATTTACTGGAGTGAATTATCTGAATTATCGTGTGTGTGAATGGAATACAGGATTCACTTTTAAAACAGAAACTATAACAATCTTAGCAAATATGTCATGAGTGTGAGCAGAAAACATGGATGGATCCAAATTCGAGTTTGGTTTGTGTACACATTACATGAATTTAATGTAATACGTTTGCACTACTTAAAAATTTGGGTGTGAATTCAGATTGTACAACATCATATTTATATACAAAATGGATTAAATGAACAGAAAAGGAGCAACAGCTGTATTTACCTGTATGTTTTACATAATTCTGTTCTTCACAGATATATTTTAACACCTGCTTCTACCTTCATCTAAACTGATTTAAATGAGCATCTAATCAGAGTGTGAACGTAAAATCTGTTCCTCTCTTTAAGAGATTTGCCTGCTGACCCGTGGACGTCGTACAGCGAGTGTCCGAGCAAATACCTACTGCCGACTGTATTCCCTCAGCGTGGAGAGTTTCAATGAGGTTTTGGAGGAGCATCCGTTAATGCGGAGAGCGTTTGAGAGCGTGGCTGTGGACCACCTCAGCCGTGAGGGAAACGGGGTTCTGTGTTCGAACAAGACCACGGAGGATGATGGAGACTGAAGACCACCTCTGTGAATGCTGACTAACCAAAGACCTCACAAAAACAACAACAAATGTGCAACAACAAATGGGAAAGTGTTACAATGTCTGTTTATCAAATGTGTGGCATCAATGTACAATATATTGGAATTTAAATCTAAGTGGTTCAATATTTAGATTTCATACAATTCCTTTAGTTTTGAAATCATTAGCTAGCAAAGGCTTTGTTCAACACGGTACATAAAACATAATTTATGCAGCGTAATATGTTGCTCTACAATATATAATTAAAATAAGGACAATACAGTGAAATGAACGTAGTGTTGTAGACATACAACATACTGTAACATCTCAAACATTCACAATGCAATATCAGTTCATTTGTTTGCCCAGCAACAGTTTATTGTGAGCTGTAGGAATTTCACCGAACATTTTGAGCATTGAGCAAAACAACACAGTACAGCTGCTTCACAGATTCAGTTACTTGTGTTTTAATGGCTGTTGGAGAGAAATATATGATTGGATGAGGTTACAAAGGTGTTTAACTACCCAAATCAACACTGAGCACTTATAAATAATGACGTTTAAAATGTGTGGATGTGAATTAAAAGCACTTTTCGTGTCTGTCCAGAATCCTCTTATGTTTGAATAAGTATTAAACAATATGAGTTATATAATCACTGATTAATATAATATATACATATATATAACAAGCACAATATATATTAAACATGCAAAATATAATGTTAGTGATGTAATATTGTTTATGTATTATTGTTTATTATAAATAATAATGTATATTATTAAACTGTGGTTGAAAACAACGTGTTGCCACATAGTCTGTCATACGAATGTGATCTTTAAACAATTTGCTCTGGAGAATAATGGCTATATATTCATTGTGTAAATGTTATAGAGATGTTATATTATTACAGTCCTGTTGTTAGCTGCCCAGCCTGTATGACTGTGTGTGTAATATAAAGTTTGCATATAAAGTGTAATATTATTAAATCTGTGACTCTACCTCTGTTTCAAACCTCATTATATTATAAGCTCAGCATTGCAGACAAATTTTTAACTTTGTAGCTTAATGCATTTTGCTCAGTAGCTCGTTTTGTTCATTTTTAACCCCCCAAAGTTACAAAGTACAGCGACCCCATAAACCTTCAGTTCAGTCCCGTTACTACATCCGGGTCGGTCGCTGGATCCCTTCCGCTGTTTCATAACCACAGATCCCGAAGGTAAGAAGCTGTTTTCAGCTTTAATGCGTTTTAAAGACAATGTTTGGGTAATAATCGGATGTTTCAGGAGTTGCTCGTGTGTTACTGAACCCAACTAAGATGCAAACGCTGTGCGGTGGCGACGGGTCTGAATGTCAGAGTCCGTGTGGAGGTCACTGCGGGACGGTCCATTTAATCTCCTTTAATAACATTTAAAGCGTTTACTTTGTGTTGTTATTATTGTGATTATTGTGATTATTGACCTCCCTGAACCCTCGTGAATGTGTTTCAATGTTTGCTGATAAGCTCTTGTAGTTGCGAGACTGTTTGTCCCTTTATCTCCGCATATAACGCAGTATTTAGTTGCATTAACCATTTGCTTGCATTGAAGGCTCTTGACTTTATGTACTTCATATTTTTGTGCATAACAGTTTATTTTGTCCATGTAAATAAACAGAACGCATAATGCATGCTTGCTTTTTGCTCTTAAGAAATATTTGCTACTGTTATTGTTAATAATAAACAACACAACCTTGTTTACAAACATATTTAGCCATATAATAATAAACTTACATTTAATGATAAACATGTTTAACATAATGATCTTATTTTAATCAGTTTAGACCAGATTTGCATTATTTGATATCTAGCACAACTTAATATTAAGTGTATTAGTTAGTACTTGATCATTACTTAGTATTTGATATATTGGTAAAATCTCAACAGACGTTATCAGTCAATTATTGATATTTGGTCTTTCGGTGAATATTATCAGCATCAGATAATTACTGTAATAATCCATTGATTTACGGGAATGTTGTAAACCAGTAAATCCCAAGAAACCGTGTTTAACTCATCTATCATGTGTCTTTCTCAGGTAAGGATGTTGTCCTGTCTCGGCTGTCCTGCTCTTAGCCGGGTGCTCGTATCCGGGGCTTCACGGACCCCTGTTGCCATGGCAGCAGCCGGTGTATCACGGGTCCCCGCGTGTCCGTCCGGTTCCGTGACTCTGGTGCGATACAGCAGCACCGCCCAGCAGGTAGTTTCTCCACAAACTCTGTGTGTGGATATAATGATCAATGAGAATGAATAATAACCTGTTTGTGTCACACAGGAGAAACCGAAGAAAACTAAATTTGGACCTCTGTCCGACCAGGACAGAATATTTACTAACCTGTATGGGCGACATGACTGGAGGTAAAATCTGTTAGAATTATACAATGAACTGAATGTTTATCACTTTATAAAGTTGTGCTTTATTGCTGTTGTTAGTTTTGTATCCATAGATCACAGTTATTAAATACATGACAGATTAATCTTCACCTGTTGCTTAAAATTTCAAGTCATCCTACCAAGGAAATAACTGCAAGGCACCTGCAATGTTACTGCAGTTTATTTAACTTACAGAAAATGACTGTATTAATCCAGCGATGCTGTGTGTGTGACTGGTGTGTGTGTATCTCAGGCTGAAGGGAGCTCTGAGGAGAGGCGACTGGTACAAAACAAAAGAGATTCTGGATAAAGGAGTGGATTGGATCCTGAATGAGATCAAGGTGTCCGGACTGCGTGGCAGAGGAGGCGCTGGATTCCCAACCGGGATGAAGTGGAGCTTCATGAACAAGCCCAGTGACGGCAGGTAGGTGTGAAAGCCTCAGATTCAGCTCAGAATATCTGATGTGCAGATTGCATTTTAATACACCGCCCACATCCATGGTTAGTTATATAATTTTTTACTTTACTTTTTTAATTTACTTTATTTTAATATAATTTGTCACTTTTATTTAGCAAATTTTGTAGCATTCTCATAATGCATTATTTAGCAGCATATCGCATTATTTAGCAAGTTATCGCATGTCATATTTCAGTCATGCAGCTGATGTGAGTGTTTTGTTACTCCAGGCCCAAGTATCTGGTGGTGAACGCAGATGAAGGAGAACCAGGGACCTGTAAGGACAGAGAGATCATGCGTAACGACCCTCATAAGCTGATTGAGGGCTGTCTGGTGGCAGGCAGGGCCATGGGAGCTCGCGCCGCTTACATCTACATCCGTGGAGAGTTTTACAATGAGTCCTCCAACCTGCAGGTGAGACATCACAACATTCCTCCTCATACCAGTAAATCATCTGTTCAGAAACTTTATACAAGCTAATGTTTCTGTCTCTGCTATCTGTAGTGATGTTTTACTGTAAATATGCTTCAAAGTAATGCAAAAGTGTGAATATCTGTGATGTAAAATTTAACATCTTATATTTGAGGAGATTTTTTCAGTCTGTTCTGATCTGTTGTTACTCTGGTTGGGTTTGAAACAAGCCAGTGACAATTAATAATGTGTTATTTTCTCAGGTGGCCATTAATGAGGCGTACGCAGCAGGTCTGATCGGTCGCAACGCATGCGGCTCAGGTTATGACTTTGACGTGTTTGTGATGCGCGGTGCCGGCGCGTACATCTGCGGGGAGGAGACGGCTCTGATCGAGTCCATTGAGGGCAAACAGGGGAAACCTCGTCTGAAACCCCCGTTTCCTGCTGACGTGGGTAAGTCAAAAACACAGTTTTCAGCTGAATCCTTGAATGTTTTATTTGGTTGCCAAGGTTTTTCTAGTCAGATTGTATGATCTTTTAACACGCAGGTGTGTTCGGCTGCCCAACAACGGTTGCAAACGTGGAGACGGTAGCCGTGGCTCCGACCATCTGCCGTCGGGGCGGCACGTGGTTTCTGGGTTTCGGCCGAGAGAGAAATTCTGGCACGAAGCTCTTCAACATTTCTGGTCATGTGAACACGCCCTGCACGGTGGAGGAGGAAATGTCTATTCCTCTCAAAGAACTGATAGAAAGACATGCAGGTGCGATGATGTCATACTGTCATAATGTTTGTTTGTCGCCCTGATGGGGTCTGACGTTGCTCTGTGATGATCTCTGCAGGAGGTGTTCGGGGGGGATGGGATAATCTCCTGTGTGTTATTCCCGGTGGGTCCTCCACACCCCTGATCCCACGTCACGTGTGTGACGAGGTTCTTATGGACTTTGATGCTCTCATTCAGGCTCAGACTGGTCTGGGAACAGCAGCACTTATTGTCATGGATAAATCGGTGAGTTGCATTTCAAATTATGGAAGTCAGTTCTACTGCGTTACTGCAGCACCTTTCAACCTTTATAATGTTTATGTCGACTTAAACAAAACTATTTGCAATTTATTTTGGTGCCATGTTGAGAGATCATGTTTAACACTGAAAGATTTGACAGTAATAGGACTTCATTGTGTAAAATAAACAATAGATCACATAACACGTATCATAATGTTTTTATGATTAAAGATCTGATGTTTTCCTCACAGACTGATGTAATCCGTGCTATTGCCCGTCTGATAGAGTTCTACAAGCATGAGAGCTGTGGCCAGTGCACCCCCTGCAGAGAGGGTAAGAGACTGATGCATGAGACAGAGTTAAACTCACAGTTAGGACACATTTTAGGACACAGAGAAAGCTCTGGATGATGTGTTTGGAGATCATATGTGAGAACATGAATCTTAACCCCGTCTCGTGTCTCAGGAGTGGACTGGATGAATAAGATGATGTGGCGCTTTGTGAAGGGCGACGCTCAGTCGGCCGAGATCGACATGATCTGGGAGATCAGTAAACAGATCGAGGGACACACCATCTGTGCTTTAGGAGATGGAGCTGCGTGGCCAGTGCAGGTATAACTTCACACCTCAAAAGATTTCAATGGAATCTTTGAAAAAACTTTATTTGTTCTGTCATTTGTGACCAAAATGACAGTTATACTGCATGGCCAGGAGCTATAGATGCTGCAGTGCTTGTAGCTTGTTTTTTCTTTAAACTGCAGAGTTTTCTCACTGTGGATGTTGAGGCAAAGCATCAAACAGTAACTTTGCATCTTTTTTCTGTTTAATTTTAGGGTTTGATTCGACACTTTCGACCTTTGATGGAGAGCAGAATCGCAGATTTCAAACAGAACCAGCAGGTCCGTGTCTGAGGGCCCGGCGTCTACCGTCGCTCAGTTATTTAAACAAAGCAAATATTTTGCTCACTGATGTGAACCCTTCTCTGCTTTCATCCAACTTGTGTTTCTTGTAAATATCAGGGGCTTGGGATGAAAATCACCAATAAAGTTCTTAGAACCTTAAAATAGTTTGTGCAAAATGTGTTCTGCTGTTGTGGGACCTCATACATACATCATACTCTCATTGTAGACGGTTTATGACATAATAAAGAGGAAATCTTGAAAAATGGCCAATGTGATTGATTGTATTAACATCATAACAAACATTCTTGACATGAACACTTTACATTGTGCAAACGCTGGTTTGTGGAAGTACAGCTTTAACAGTCTAGAGCCTAAATCAGTTTCTTACATTCCCTGTTGTTTGCAATTATTAATCATCATCTATAGATGCTTTATTGACATTTCTAGCCTTGAAGCATCAGCAATGGCCAGACTTAGAAATAAATGTCAATAACAATCAATTTTATTTGATATTTTATAGAGTTAAATGATTCAGAATAGATTTGTCAATTGTTCTTATTATTTTTAGGTGGTTTTGTCAACAGAATGAGGGTCTCTTACCTGTGACGAGCTGCACATGGAAACAAACAACGTTCACAAAACGTTTTAAAGTGTTCATTTAAATAAACATTCAGACACATGTTGTGTTTTTGATTATCTTAAATAACAATGAATTTTGCGTTTGCAATATACAATATTTGCCATATACGCTCATAATACGCAATAAGCTGCTATACAATCTAATACAATGACATCTGCGGATGCATTCATGGATGCATGCATTACATGCACATGCATTATTAATATTGCATTTATAAACTATTATTTTACTTGAAAGTTAAGATCGCGGGTTGTGAGTTGCTTGACCGATGATGGCTTTTATTTCAGAGATGATTTTATATTACACAGACCTCAGAAACCAAAGCACATAACGAGACGCTTATTTTGTTATTGTAGTTTATTATTTATTAAAACAGAAACTCCACGTCCCACAATGCCGCGCGTTTCCTCCGCTATCTCGCGCCTTTCCATCTTGTTCCTCCGGAGCTCAGCGCCGTAGTTGTTGTTGTGGTTTGTAATAATGGCGGCCGCGGGAGGCGGATTACCAGCCTCGGCTGTCGGTGCGGCCGTGAACGCCTGCGCCACCGTTCGCTGCCGGTTCCCGGGTCGGCCGTGGACGTTCCGGAGCCTGACAAAGACGGATAAACGTTCCCGTGTCGGTCGGGTGCGGGCCGAGGACGGCAACGCGCCCGGGCCCGTCGACGTCGGCGCGGCGCTGAGGGAAGATCCGTCGCTGTCTCGGCTGCTTCTGCTGGCGGAGAAACACGAGCGGCGGAGCGCGGCGGGCTTCTGCTCGAGCGGCAGCGACGAGGTGAGTTTCTCCGGTACCGTCGGACCCAACGGAAGCGCGAATAATATCGCGATGTCGGTTCCTGCAGAAATGCGGGTTCAGGCTTCACCGATGTGAGATCGGGCCCGTCTGAAGTGTCCGGCCGGGCGGATGAGCCCCGCGGGCGGGCGTTTCACCGCGACCGCTGAGGTTGTTTCTGTATCGGAAAACCCAGTTCTGTAGTTTCTGTTTAAACACTCATTTGTTGTTGTTAAATGCAGTATTTTCAGGAGGGCAGCTATTTACAAATACCCTGAAGTCTCCGTTTATATGTTCAGACAGACACAGGTGACATTTCATTCATTTGAAGTTTGTTATGGACAATCCCAGGTAATGCATTTAAGTTCGGTCCATTAGAAGTCAGTCACTTTCTGTAGAGATCCACTTTATGTTATGCAGTTTATTATAATCTCTGTAATCCAACACAATACTTTATAAACTGTAAAGTGGTTTCAGTGAGGTTTGCTGTATTAGTCAGGGCATCATCTTAAGTCCTGTGTAAGAGTGAAATAAGTACTTCTGTAAGTCCAAAATGACCCATCACGGTACTTTTGATGAGCTGTGATGTCACTGATGCCACACGACATTGTCATTTATGGAAATTTCAATAATCTGCTTCTGAGCTGTTGTTTGCCAAAGGGACGTTCATGATTTCTTATGATTCGTGAGAACATATGCATTTAATGAAACTGATGACAGCAGCAGGTGTTTTATGGGAAAGCTAGACATGGATGTTTTTGAGAGAGGTTATGAGGTTGTTATGAGGTTGCATGTGTTCTGTAGCTGTATGTGAGGTTGAGGTTTCATCGCTTTAACTTATTAAGAGATGTTTATTTCACATCAGAGCTCAATTCACCATTGTGACAATGTTGTTTTTGTTCTATATCAGCTTTTCCTGTCACTATTAGTAGTTGTGTCCAGTAGCTTTTGTTGAGGTTTGAAAACATTAGTTGTTGTCTTTTGTTTATTGTTTGTAAACATAAGTAGTTTAATCCGTAAACATTTATGTGTAGGAAGTTTTGGCTTAGCGCAGTAAAAATGCTAAATTTTCTAAATAATACAAATCTTAAAACCCACTTATGCTGATTAAATATTAAACCAATACAGTTAGATTAATAAAGTGTTAATATAATTCTGTAATAAATTATGGTTATAACATATAGTTCTGTAATTGTTGTTTAATAACGTGTGACCATATTAGTAAGTTCTTTTCCATCCATTTCTGTCTTTCGCAGGAGGAAGACTTCACTGGTTTTAAAGTGGATTGTGGATGGTCCTCGCAGGGTTTATCAAGTAAGTGCTTTAATAACTTTTACATGTGCTGAAATGTATGAACAAAATTAGGTCTTGGACTGACCTGTCTGGATGATCTAATTGTCATAAAGTCATGACAATTCATTAACAATAAATAAAATGTGTTCTGTTTGGTTCTTTTAAAGGCAGTCCCCCTAAACTGGGTTCCTCACAGGTGAAGTCTGCAGTTTCAAGAACCGCCAAAAAATCTGGAAGGCCAAAAATGGTTATAAAAATTACAGCGAAGAAGATGACCAAGAAAGATTTAGAACAACAACCGTCTGTGGACACAGGTGGACATTTGAAACAAGGCAGCTTAAAGAAGACAAATGGCAGAGTGCTTAGCGGACAGAAAAATGCGAGGTGGGTAAAGAATGAAAGTGAAGAGACGGAGGAGGAGAACGTTACTGAAACGTTACAAAGGCATAATTCCAGTGGACCAGACAGAAGAAGGAAGACCAAGGTAGTGTGGACTTCAGCGTTGGTTAGAAGAAAAGGACGGGCCTTTGAAGTTAGATGCACTAAGGACCAAAGATCTCCAACAGAACATTCTGAGACCCTCAAAATGGATCGGTACCGCAGGATAAGGAGAAAGAAGATCGCTGATAGTGATTTTGTATCTTCAAAACAAGAGAAGAAAATCCAGGGCGATGATCTGTCTCCAGATGAAGAGGTGGAAGGGTCTCCTAGTGATGGCTTATGTTCCTCCACAGGGAAACCTTTTAGGAAGAAGCGAAAGTGTTTATTTGGGCGTCGAGGTGTACAGGCGCAGAAAATGCTCCCTACAAAACGCACTGGCCAAGGACCTGGTATGCCAAGAAAGAGAAAGCGACTTGTTTCTACAAACTCAGAGTCTACGTTCCACACGCTGACACAGGAGGAAGAACAGCCATTTAAAGAGATGGAGAGGTCCAGCTCTGGAGGCCAGGCAGAAGAAACTGATCATTTTGCCAGGACAGTTGTTAGCGCTCGTTCCTCTCGGGTCATCAAGGTTCCAAAGAGGTTTATGGATGACGAACGTATGTCTGCCCTTCCAGAAAAAGGTTCTCTCAGAAAGCAGGCTCTAACGGAGATCCCAGTGGGTACTAGCAAATTGAATATCGAGGTTTTCCATGATTTTGACAGCAAGCAGAAGACCTCACAAGAGCCTCAAACGTCAAAGACCCCTGAAATGAGTGTCTTGGAAAAGGTGCAGCAGTCTCAGGAAAGCAAACCTCTTTTGAGTTCCTCAGGGGTCACAGGTAGTTCAGGGAGATTTGGGCAGTCTGTAGACTACAAGTTCCAACAGAAGTTGAAGAAACTCACAGCGAGTCTAGCACAACGAAAGATGCAGCGGATTGTCAGCGCTAGTACCAGGCTCCTGGGTGAAGGTGCTGTGAAGAAGGGATCTCAAGATTTGGAGGAACCTTCAGAACTCAGGAGGAGAAAGAAGTCTGATCTCAAAATGCAGGACATGTATTCTGCAGGGGTGGTGCCAAAACTGGTCATACATCTTGAAGAATGTTCTGATCCGTCATCTCTGGCATCTGTGGCAGAGAACTGTGATCCAGCTAAGGAAAATGGTAGGTTTCTGTTGTTATTCCCAGATACAATTTTGCAAATCATATTTCTATGACTTTTTACATTGATCTGTTCTTGTGTTTTTTAAGTAACCCTAAAGGTGTTTTTGTTTCAGTAGAGGCATCCAAGCTTGAGAGAACGAATGAGCAGATAAAACCCAGTGCAGATAATACCCAGATGGCGGTGGAGCAAAGTGGTACCGCCCACAGAATTAATCTTACGGGTGCTAATAAGAGGATGTTCCATGTGCTGAAGAGAGCCAGAGTCCAGCTTATTAAAATAGACCAGCAGAAACAGATGAAGTCCGCTCAGGTTTGTGTCAGTGTTTGCATTTATTTGTGATTGGCTGTTTCTGTAGTTATGCTGATGATGTCATGTGTGCCACTCAGCTTCTGTCCGGTTCCTCGAGGGCAAGAGACGCATCGGTTGCGATCATGAAGAGAGGCAGGAGGAGGGGGAAGACGATAGTCAAATGTAATGAAGAAGAAACTCCACAGGTAACTTATTCCCTAACTAATTAATTATGACACCAAACGATCGCTTGAGGTCACCAAACGGTTATGATGTTGTTCTCACGCTTCCACAGGATCATGTGATCGGTGGACCTCGTATAAAGCACGTATGCCGAGCAGCCGCCGTGGCACTGGGAAAACCGCGGGCCGTGGTTCCCGACGACATTCCCAGGCTCAGCGCACTTCCTCTGCATGAGCGAGAGGGGATCACTGCGTCACCTGCTGAGGAAGGTACATGAATCGTTTGTTTACTGGTTCCTCATATAGACTGTTTTCACGCTTTGTTACATCTCCTCCTGTTGTGATCAATTCCTCACTTTTTTGCTTTTATTTTGTCTTTTTGCCTCTAAGATGTGGCGTCTCACTCAGAACCCGAGAGCGAAGTGTCTGTCGAACAGAAGCCAGTATTCAGACGTAAATATGAAAGCATGACTTTTGGCCGGCGACTGAATCGTTGCTTTCGCTGCAAGGGCTGCAATCGTCTGGAGGACTGCGGGAGATGTGTGTTCTGTCTGGACAAGCCCAAGTTTGGTGGACCCAACAAGAAACGTCAGAGCTGTGTGTAAGTAAAATCATCTCAAGATTCCCTCTGTTCTTATCAATATATCACAAAACAGAACCGGTTACTGTACTATGTATCCAGGTACCATATTTTGTGCAGTGTTTGTAGTTTGTCTAAAATGTAAGAAAACTTTGCAACTATCCTTCAATTTTCTGTTTTAAATGCAGGTGCTAGACAGTTAAAGGATTCAGCTGTAAATAACTGCTTTAATACTGTTTTATGTCAACTGAAAAAGTGTTTTAATATGAGCCTCACTGTGAATCTTTATCGGCAGCTTAAAAAAATGTGATCTGATCGAGAGGAACAAAATGAGACGCTTTAAAGGTACGTCAGCTTTAAAGTTTACATTCATGTTTATACATTTAACAACAACTGAATATAAAGCGACTTACACCTCAGTTTGATTTTGTTTCATCACTCCTCTTCTGCGCAGTTCAGATGAAGGGACGCCGGCTCTCAGCGCCCACTGGCATGTGCAGCAGTGATGAAGACATCGAGAAGGAAGATGAAGGACGGGGTCCCTGCGGCCCGTTCAGCCCCACCAGACGGCAGCCCAGGCGACAGGTCACGCCACAGTCCTACAGGAAGCTGTTGGATTACGACTCCTCAGACTCGGAAACACAAAGCATCGGTTCTGAAAAAACGAAGCCCAGTGTGACCCAGAAGACTCAGTCCAGTGGTATGAGTTAATATATAACTCTGTGTGTGTTCGTGTTTGTGTGTGTTAACAGTTACATTTTATACACACTGTTTCAGAGACTAAACCTTTCTGTCGGACAGATATGGCCGCCGCTGTAACCACCCCAGAAGAGGCCGTAAAACAGAAAAGGCAGGGAGTGTACAGAGCGTTCTGGGCTCAAAGCAGAGCTGAGAAGGTAAACGGTCACTTTAAAATGGTTGGTTTTGTTTTTATCTCCTCACTGATCATCTGTCTGATGTCTCAGAGCTCAGTGGACACATCTTCCAGTGTTCTGACTCCAACAGCAAACGGCGTCACCCAGCGGGGAAAGTGTTTGCAGACGGCAGCAAATAAGATTCGTGTGGACTTTAAGGTCACAATTTCAGTTTTTCATTAAACCTGAAATTCTTATAATTTTGAAATGTGTTTCTTGGGTCTTTTGAAAATGTCTGCCTAAAATCAAAAGAATTAAAGACGTATTTTGCTTACGTTAAAAGTGAGGCCTTTGCTTATGTTCAGATTTCACAAAAATCTAACATTTTTTTAAACGTTATTTCATGCAGGAAGACTGTCACATCCAGAACGTTTGGCTGATGGGTGGGTTGAGTATTCTGACTTCAGTTCCCATCATGCCTCAGTCCGTGTGTCTGCTCTGTGCCAGCCAGGGCCAGCATGATGTAAGATCTCGCATGAACTACCGCTCAGTTAATTCATACCGAGGTTTAAATCTAAAGGTCGCTGGTTATCAGCGGGAGAATGCTGACGGTTCTCTGGTGTAAATGATGTGATTGTTCTCAGATGATCTTCTGCCAGATGTGCTGTGAGCCGTTTCATCGGTTCTGTCTCCTGCCTGACGACCGTCCAAAAGAGGAGAACCGAGAAAACTGGTGCTGCAGACGCTGCAAGTTCTGCCATGTGTGCGGCCGCAAGAGCAGACAGGCAAAGGTACTGTACACCGTTTACAGTAACATTTACAGAAATCTGTCATTGTTACATTGCTATTATTATTACTCATAACTAGGTTTAGGACTAAAATGCTTTAGGTAATAAATCCAGGGTCTGACAGCAGCGATGGTCTGTTTCTTCTCATTTAGCCAGTTTTACAGTGCAAGGGGTGCATGAAATGTTACCATCCAGCTTGTTTAGGACCCACGTATCCCAAACCAGTTAAAATGAACACCTCATGGGTAAGTTAACCACACTGCAGTAAGTTAAAGCGTTGGTGCCTTTATACAGAGTCTTACATTAGCTGCTGTTTCGTAGGTGTGCATGCTTTGCATTAGATGTAGGAGCTGTGGTGTAACTCCAGGGAAATCCTCCGACTCGGCCTGGAACCACGAGTTGGACCTCTGCTCAGACTGCACCAAACTCCACAGCAAAGGTCTGACATACTCTGGCAGTTCTCACACCGAAGTCTTGTTTGTGTGTGTTCATGTGTTTGTGTGTGTTTATATGTGTGTGTGTGTGTTTATATGTGTGTGTTTATATGTGTGTGTGTTTATGTGTGTGTGTGTTTTCTCAGGGAACTACTGCACCGTGTGTCTGGAGTGTTACGAGGAGCACGAGTTCGACAGCAGCATGCTTCAGTGCGCTTGCTGCGCCCACTGGGTCCACCCTAAGTGTGAGGGGCTCACAGGTAAGAGTGTGCGTTATGTCCTGCTGTAGAATGAGGGTCTTCCTGTTTACTGCAGCACGATATTAAAGAAAGGTGGGGTATGCAATAACTTCCTACATGTTGCAGTATTCAAAAAGATAATACTGCAAGCTTGTAAAAAAAACTTATATTAACATTTAATATTATTTAATATTTAACAATTTCAAATATATTCAACAAGAATTCAGCATTTTTCGGCATCACTAAATCTTCTGAAAGTTTTCTCTGCAGTCTGTATCAGCCTAAAACTGTCTTTACATAACTTTCAAAAGTATAAAAGTCATTTTATTGCAAACTGTTGCAATATTGCGTCATGAACATGCAGCATTTCGATTTTAAGCAGCCCTGTTCCAAATCTGTTTTTAAGTTTCCATGTTGCGCTGTTTTGCTAACAAAACCACTTTTCCCTGTTTTGTCTGAACTTTACTGTATATACTGTATGTTGTTTATTATGTTGTGCTGTGCAATATATCGCAACGTTTCGTGATTCTGTTCTGCAGATGATCTGTATGAGATCTTGAGTCGTCTGCGCGGTGAGAGTTTGGTGTTTTCCTGCACCGCCTGCAGTAAGAGTTTCTCCAGCGGCTGGCAGGACGTGGTCCAGGAGGTTCTGAGGAACGGTCTGCAGAAGATCATGACTGGACTCAGGAACTCTCAGAGCACCAACCACCTCTTCATTTGTACACGGGTGAGGTTTCCAGCAGCCGACATCTCTCCCATCTCTTCATGTTGCCGTGGTGTCATGGTGACGTTGATGTCACGTGTCTGTCTGAGCAGGTTGAGGGCTGTCCAGATTTGGTGGAGGTGAAGGAACAGTTTGCCTGTTGTTTACATTATGTGGAGCAGAAGTTGAAGAAAGGCCTCTACAAGTCTTTGGTGAGAGTCCCGTAACAGTCTTCCACTGTTTACAGCTTCCATTTCATCTAGATCTTTTAATATGTTTACAGGAAAACTTTAATTTCATTAAACCATCTGTGTTCATTCACAACAGAGATTTAGTTTAATTCCTAGGACTTGTACACCATTGAGTCTCAACCAAGCCCCCCTGTCATCCACAACAACATTAAAAAACCTGCCACACATAATCTTTACCTAGTACACATTTCTAAAGTTTGGCATAACTAATAGATGTGTACTTGTTATAAAACAGTCCAAAGACTAGGAAATGAATTATTAATAACTAACTATTTTAATAAAAAGAAAACTAAATTTGAAGTAATCTTAAGGACTGTTTAGAAGTTTGTTGAGGCACCTGTTTGAGAAACACATCTGTAAATCATTCTACATACTCTCAACAGTCATTTTAAGATCATTATTAAATGTTACGTATGAAATATTGATGATTATTGTTGTTCTTTCAGCAAGCATTTCATCAGGACGTGGTGTCGGTCATGATGGACAGACTGAAAACTGAGAAATCTCAGGAGGTGAAGTTCATCAGTCCAGACAGGATGTGTTATATAAAGGTAACATGATGTTCTCCTGTGTGTGTTGGTGCTGCGGTGGAGGTATTTAGTGTAACCGCCACAGAGTTTTAATGCAATTTCTTCCTGTAATCTCTGTCTTTGCAGATAGTAGAACAAGTATTTAGCTGGTTTAACAGTCAAGACCCCAAAACGTGGAACTCTTCTATGCAAAAATTACCAAGGTACAAACATTTAACATTTACAGGATCTTTGTTTTCCACAGAATATATTTTTGACTCTTATTTTCAAACAACAAAAAGTGTTTTAACACACACGCAGTGGAAGTCTAAATAACAGTTTAAAAAAATAAGAAATGTTTCATTAATATGTTCAGGCATTTATATATTTGCTTTTGTACTGTTTTAAGAAAGGTGAATTTTTTTTTCACCCCTTTATTTCATAGTGGTATGCTCCCTGAGGCTGTACTTCCCCCATGTGATGAGCACAGTTATGCACAATGGCTCAGAGGGCAGGATCGTACCATTGTCAGGCCTGAGGGGGTCCCTGAAATCCCTCAGTGGAAATCTCAAGGTAAATACATGAGTGACTATCTGCGCAGCTTATGTTCTTTTCTGTATCTTGTTTTGTTAATTTCCTAAATGCATCGCAGACCTGCAGAACGTGAATCCTCAGCGTTTTGTGGACGGAAGACAGTGCAGTCTCTGTCAGCAGTATGGAGACGCCAAACCTACTGTAGGTGACGTTTCGGTGGTGTTGTGTGTTCAGGGATGAGCACCGTATTGGGCTGTGTTGAGTTACGTTGATTGTGTTGCATGTGTAGGAGGCCGGGCGGCTGCTGTACATTGGGCAGAATGAATGGGCTCATGTCAACTGCTGCGTGTGGTCTGCAGAGGTTCAGGAACTCAAAGGAGCATTACTGCACGTCCACAGTGCCGTCACCAGGGGCCGCTTCATGGTTAGTTTAACTTACCAGTTATTACTGGTTAGTGTAATTGGTTAATCAGCCAATTTACTGAACATTTCTCTCTCAGCGGTGTGAGCGTTGTGGCCAGACAGGGGCGACAGTGGGCTGCTGTCTCACCTCGTGTCAGAGTAACTATCACTTCATGTGCGCCCGCGCCAGCAACTGTGTCTTCCAGACAGATAAGAAAGTCTACTGCTACAAACACCGCGAGCTCATCAACAAAAAGGTGCAGAGCCGGTCTGTAATCTGAATTACTGTGTAAACGACGTGTGACGTGTGTGAACATGATTTATTTGTTTCCGTAGATTGAGCAAGGCAGCGGTTTTGAAGTTCTCAGGAGGGTGTTTGTAGACTTCGATGGAATCAATCTGCGTAGAAAGTTTTTAACAGGCCTGGAGCCGGAGTCTATAAATGTGATGATTGGTGAGTTAAGCGCTGTTGATGTCTGTTTTCCTGCTAGTACGTTAAAAACACGTTTTCACCACATTGTTTTGTACACCCTCGCAGGTTCTTTACATGTTCAAAAACTTGGTGTTCTGACGGAGCTGTCTGCAAATTTGGGAAAACTGTTTCCAGTTGGTTACCAGTAAGTAATCAGTTTGACTGGATTTATGTAATTACTGGAATTTGGGCAATTTTAAAAATGTTACAGAGTAATTAAAATAAAACAAACATTTGAGAGATACTGTTATCTGAAATTTTGATCCTAAAATGTGAGTGCGTTTCTCAGTAGACCAGTATCTTACTGGTCTTGTTCCGCACGCTTGTTCTCATAGTTTGATGTGATCTCAGATGTTCTAGATGGTATTGGAGCACCGTTGACCCTCGGAGACGCTGCCGATACATCTGTAAAGTCACAGAGGTGCGACCGTCATCACGATGCAGAACTTCCAACACCATGTTGGACCAGGAAGAAAATCAAACCATAGTGCACAGCCCAAAAGAACACAATGGTGTGTGTATATAAATGTACCAGTGTTTACTCCTGTCTGCATTTAGGGACTCACCGGCGTAGTCTTTGTCCCATCGCGGTGTGAAATCTTTGATGTTTTTGTGTCATAGATGAGAATGCCACAGACAGCGAGTCATTTTCACCTGGACTGCCCCTCAGCACCCCATCTAAGACCAAACAAGACTCGGGGGCAGGAGTTAAAACCCCTGGTTATCAGCACAGCAGGAGACCAGCAGGAGGAATGTCCAGACCGTTGCCATCACCAGGTAAGATCTTCATCTGTTTAGCTTTTACATACATTAGATGGTTTGATTTGAATTATACAAGCAGAAGAAGTGGTCAAGTAACATGTTTCTTTTCTAATGTCTCTTCAGGAAACGCTGTTTCCACATCTCATCACATTCTGACCATCAGCGACCTCGATGAGACGCGACGAGCGACCAGGAGGTTCTCCACACGTAGCCGGAACACCTCACCCCCCCCTGCGGTCCTGCCAGGCCCTATGACTCTGCGATCAGGGGGCGCACTTCACCCGAAATCACTTTCGTTCAGCCCCCCTGGGTCACCGCTTGGTGCAAACGAGAACTTCATGAGCTCCACCTCACCCAGACGGAGGGGGAGGCCCTCTTCTTTGTCTCCCTCCAGTGTCACCTCAGGACCCTCCCCGCCACGCGTGGCTCACCGAAGCCCTTCTTCCGGCTCGCCTCGGTCTGTCCGGTACTCTCCGAAGCTTCACCAGCCTTTTAAAAGCACACCGCCTGAAGCTGCAGACACACCAAGCCAAAGAGTTTCCATGACGCCCGACACATTTGACAAGACGGATCAGGAACTGATGTCTGCCCACTTTGATCCAGACACGGATGTCGCGGTCGCTTCGGTACTGAACGCAAAGCTAGAATTTGATGAAGCATTGCTTAATGAAAACGTGGCTCTGCACTGTGACTCGCACTGCGGTGAGGAAGATGCTGGGGAAATTTCAGAGAACTTCTCAGGTGTCGCTCAAGCAGAAGACGTGGGTGCTTCCGAACACGGTGGAACAACTTCCAGCCATGCAGACTTGGGTGACGAAGATGCTGAACATTATCTGAACTTCTCTCGCACAGTGGTGGTCCTTGAAGCCACCAAAGACTCTTCAAAAGTAAGTCAAGCTGTCCTTCCTAACTCAGGGTCCATATCACAGCTGGACGGCGCTGACAATGATTCGGAGAGTGACACAAATGAAGCCAACGCAGAGGACGATACTCAGGAAGTAGGAAATAGTTTTCATAGTCAGGAAACTGAGCCATTAAAATGTGCTGGTCCAAACATGGGCGGTTCCCTTGGCAACAGGCAGCTAGTTTGCACGCTCTCCTCCACAACCTCTGATGAAAATCCTTGTACAGGTGGTTCTGTTGATCTGGAGGCCATGGAGCAGGTCTGTGAGGAACAGGTAATCCTGGAAGAAACATCTTTACAAGAGAGTGAGAGCTTGATCATTGACTCCAGCCAACAAGAAGTGTCCTTCACAGAAGAGCTGAAAGCTGAAGAGATGTCTGCAGCAAACCCCATCCATTACAAAAGCAGCGACCTTGTTACCGTTCGGGAGGAAGTCTTGGATGGTGAATCGACAGAGGGTCCAAACGAGGTGTTCCTGGATGATGCCAGTGGGAATTTTATATCAACTGTTGATGGCAGGGTTTTGGAAAACTCTGCTGGGTCTGGAGAAACATGCAGTTCCTCAACGCTAAACTTGACACATGAGGAAGAACATGTTGAGAAACCTTTGGCAGCTGTGCCTGTGAGTAGTGCTGAAAATATTCCAATTGTCAACCCAGTTACTCCCACAAAAAGGCGTTATGTTACAATACAACCTGGATCGCAAACCAGAACCATCAAGATGGTGGTACCTGCTAGCACCTCTCTGTCTTATTCTGTGCCTGTCAGTGTTGTTTCAGCTGCTCCTGCCGTGTCTCTTAGTTCTTCTCCTGTTGTAATAAATGGCTTTGGAACACTGCCAAAGGAAACCACAAAGGGCCGTACCATCGCCATACGCATTGCCACCCCAAAACAGGTGACAGGACAGTCGCTCTCGCAGTGTTTACCCGGTACACCCCCTCCGCCTCAGGTTCTGCTGGTCAACAGCTCTGGTCAGATTCTGGTAAAAAACCCACAGACTAACACATACCAGGTACCTACCACTAATTCTCCCTCTTACACCCAGATCAGCCAGATTGCCAAGATAATCCACAGGGGCAACATTATCCAGCGACCGGTCCCAAAGGTTACAGTCATACCCGTGTCTCAGGACAGTCTGGGCAAAAGCCCACCGACACGTATCGTATCTTACAGCAGCAGCAATGGAGCGACGCAGTCAACCCAAGTGTTGATCCGTGGTTTACCTCAGCACCGTATTGGAAGCCAACAGCAAAGTGTCTGTCAGCCCACGGACAGGACTGGTGGGGTAAAGCCCAGCAGCATCTTGGGGTATGAGAGGGGGCAGAAGCAATTGGCTCAAGCGATTATAGACAAAGCAATGGCAAGTCACCGAGAAACAAGCCCTTCTCAGTTCCAGATCTCTCCCTACCTCAAAGAACCCGAGGCAAAGGTACCATCTCAGTTTCGTCTGCGGAATCTGCCCAACATCTTGTCCCACTCCGGGTCTCAGGTCAAGGTCAAGAGAGTGTCTTTAGCCACCGATCGAATCGGTGTGAAGAAATGCAGAACTGACTTCCTGGATAACACGACCGCTAGTGCCCAGGAGGACCTCAACAGGTAAGGACAAACATAACTCTAAACTAGCCTGCCAATGTTGTCATGTGATAGTAATGATAGTGATGTTTTGTGATGTTTAGATCAAACAGGGTTAGAATAAAGGCCCCAAGCGTTAAGGACGTTCTGGACTTTGACGACCCGGACGCTGAACCTCCTGAGCAGCCAGACTGTGATGAATCCAAGTTTGCAGAAGCAGAGAGGTTATTGGTGATCTAAAATCACATTTTTATATATCACCACAAACAGACTAATGCAACGTGTCCTTTTCCCTCTTTTCAGAAGGACCCCAGATGATGTGGAGGACAGAGACCCTCGAGATGGTCTCAGAGCTCAGTGCATGAGCTCCAAAGATTCCTCTGACTGGGCTCCTTATGCAGGTGAATGTAAAGTTTTAGAAGCACTAATTTGGCTGCTAATGGCTAATAATACAGCTAATAATAATCTAGCTAATAATGAAGTTGCAGAATTATACTGCTGCATGTGAAGACCAGTTTCCAGATTACAAGTCATATTTTTTTCGCCATGTAAAGACGTTTAAACTGTGATTTTTGTCCAGGCTGGAGTTCAGATGAAGACTCTTCGTTTGGGAAGCAGGACAAGTGTGTGAATCAGTACCAGCCTCACCTGCGCTTTCAGATAACCAGTGATGATGGTTTCCACATAGAAGCAGACAGCATGGACGGTCAGTATTATATAGTAAACGGTGTGTGTGTATATATATATGTGTGTGTGTCTACACTGCTTTTCTGATCTGATGTCTGTTTTCTTCAGTGGCATGGAAAGCTGTTGTTGATGGGGTGCAGGAGGCCCGGGTGGGCTGTCGGCTGGAGCAGCTGCCCTTCACGCGGGTGAGTGGGGCGCGGGTTCTGGGCGTCCTTCACGACGCTGTGCTCTTCCTGCTGGAGCAGCTGCAGGGAGCCACGCTGTGTCAGAAGCACCGCTTCCGTTTCCACCAGCATGAGAACATGGAGGAGGAGTTACCCATCAACCCCAGCGGCTGCGCCCGGGCCGAGGTCTACCAGCGGTCAGTACCAGCACTGCAAACCTCAGCGCTGCAGAAATGGTTGCGACGACTCCTAAATAATGCAGCATGCGATATGATGATGCTTGATTTTAACATGTATTTAAAACGTAAAACCAAAGAACCAAACAATGCTTTACATTATTTCTGGGATGAAAAAAGTCATTACAACGTCTGATAGCGTCTCTCTGTTGCAATAATGCACATTTGCATTATTCAGATAGTTACACTATATATTATGCAGCTGTATTGTTCGACGAAGGTTTCTAACATGTCTCTTTTTTATCTTTCAGAAAATCTACCTTTGATATGTTTAATTTCCTGGCGTCGCAGCATCGGCAGCTTCCTGAGTCCAGACCCTGCGATGATGAAGAGGATGATGTGATGCTCAAATCCAGCAGGTCGGGCGCTCAGCGGTCAAGTTTTAAGTTCTGTAGAATAAAAACTTGTGTGTAAAAGCCACATATTTTAGAGTCAGAGTAATACAGCAGCTCCAGAATTCTTATTTATTTATTGTTTTGTTGTGTTTTGTGATAAACATCATGTTTCTGCAACTTGCTTTCAGACGAGCTACAAGCACAGAGTTGCCAATGGCGATGAGGTTCAGACACCTGGAGAAAACTTCTAAAGAAGCTGTTGGAGTTTACAGGTAACGTTGCGTGTGGTTGTGTAGCTCAGTTTGTTGTGAGACTGGTAAAGACAAGTCCAACGGCGGCAGAAAAGGTTTGATAGATGTAAATTTAAAAGGTAAAAGAACCTAAAGTGTTTGTTTTTCCCCTGACAGATCTGCCATTCATGGTCGAGGTCTTTTCTGCAAGAGGAACATCGAGGCAGGAGAGATGGTGATTGAGTATGCGGGTAACGTCATCCGCTCGGTTCTGACAGACAAACGGGAGAAATATTATGACAGCAAGGTGTGTTATTGTGATGTTATCCCTCATGTTGCACTGATTGTTCATTGTTTCTAAGACTCTTTTTGTTCATAACTTTGGTTTTCTTGATCTCATCGAAGGGCATCGGCTGCTACATGTTTCGCATCGACGATTTCGACGTGGTGGACGCCACCATGCATGGAAACGCAGCGAGGTTCATCAACCACTCCTGCGATCCCAACTGCTACTCCAGAGTCATCAACGTGGAGGGACAGAAACACATTGTGATCTTCGCCCTGAGGAAGATCTACCGCGGAGAAGAACTCACTTACGACTACAAGTTCCCCATCGAAGACGCCAGCAACAAACTGCACTGCAACTGTGGGGCTCGACGCTGCAGGAGATTCCTAAACTGATGTCGCCGCTGCGGCTGGGTGATGTGTTTATAATGTGTCTTTGAAGGACGGGACCTGGGTTACAGGAAATGAACGCTTTCTGTAGGAACACAAGGGAAAACCAGGAAGCGTTTTGTCCTGCATACATTGGCCAGCTGCAGTGTTTGTACAACACCAGCCTGTCACGATTGGTTACCTCGTACAAACTCTTCAACCCAATGAGCCATTTGTAAAGATCACAACCAGATCCGTTTTCATCTTGCATCCCCTCCTTGTGTTCTGCTGAACCGTTGTTGCGTTGAAGAATTGTGACCTCAGAACTGCTCACACAAATTGGCCCTTTGCTATATTTCCTGCCCTTACTCTGCTTTTTTTTCCCAGCATGCCTTTCAAATCTTGCCCATGTTGGCTGCTCCTGCAGCAGATCTGTGATTGGACAGAAGGATTGTTTAAATGAGTTCAGCGCTGGTTTTATAGTGTAAGTTACCCTGATGTTTGAAAAGACGTGAATATTTTTTGCTACTGATTGAGAGAAGCTCCAGCGATGGACCCGTAACGGCACCTTAACAACCTTTTGCTCTTTTCACACCAATTGTTAGCACTGTATATATTAACCAAAACAAGCTTACATTTCAATTAACAGTTTTGTCACCGAACCTCTTATGTGAAGCTCAATCCAGTAGCCTGTTTATTGTTAACATTTACATCGTCTTTTGCTTGTGTTTTTGTTTTTATATGGGTGAAACCTTTTTAGCAGAATAGCCCAAAATAATTAATTCCCTTGTGCAACATATATATTTTAATTTAAGTTAGAAGCGTTTTGTGTTTAATGCATTTAGAGATGACGGCACACGTTCATAACGGGTGTCACAAACAGATACTTTGCGTACTTCTTGACTTGCAGATATTTGGCAGATGGATGTGAGTAGGACATGCCCATCACCTCATTCCACACAGACTGGACAAACAATCTGTTGTTTCATCTATTTGTAAGCCAGTTTTCTTGGAATGAGGTATGTTGTCATTTAGGCATTAGCCCAAAATAAGTTGGCACAGCATCTGAAAGTTGATCGTTTTAAAAATGCCATTTTTGATTAACTGTAACGTGAACAGGTATTACGGGAATAAACGTAAACGTGCTAATGTGGGCATGGCTTACTCATTCATCTGGTTTTGGGTCGACTACCTCAGTAGCTCAGTACACCAGTGACGTACAGACGATAGTGAAGTACAGACGATAGCAAAGTATGGTGGAATAATCCACACTAGCTTTGTTTTTATGCAACGTGACTGTAGGTTTGTGTGTTCAGACCCCGTGTTCCTCGTGCTTTTGTACATGTCGTTTATAACGAAACATGAAGGTTGAGATTTGATCACTCAGCGTGAACGAGGGACTTCATCCGACTCGCCCTCAATCTGTGTATATAGTTGTATACAAGAATTTCTAAATCTGTTAAATTTTTACGCACTTTTTTATTTATGTTCTATACCTAATAAAGATCCAAAAATGTCTGAACAAAATACTGCCTTTGTTTTGCTTCTCACAAGTATAAATGTTGCCCTAATGTTGCTTTAATGTATTACTGTTAAGTCACGCATTATAGCCTGACAGCCATTATCGTAGTTTATAAGATTTCTAAAGAAAAAGCAACTGTCCATTATAGACAGATATGTTAAGTTTAATAAACTCTGACTGACTCGGTTGCAAAATGAAGGAGCCAGACAGACTTGCTTTGATTTACTCTTCTGTAAAGGAGTTACTCAAGTTTACTGTGCTGTGGACTCAAATAAATCACCAGTCAGCTGTATTGCAGAATACAAACAAGAGTTAGACTGTGTTACACAAGAGTCAGACTCTCACACAGAGTAACGGAGTGACAGGTGAGTCTTTGTGGACCGAAAACTAGTTGCAGTTAGAGAAGTTTAATACAGATTTTAATTGGCAAGTTATTATAGGTCTGATAAGAGTTTATAAACTTGTTTTATTAGAGTTTGTGTGTTTGGTAGATGTGTGAAATGATCTAAATATGTTTATTTCTCTGTTTCTTAGTGCTAAACAGTAACATGAATAAGGTTGTGGTCGTCATCAGTTTGACAGCATGTCTGTGTTACGGTACAGTAACGTGTGTGTGTGTGTGTTACGGTACAGTAACGCGTGTGTGTGTGTGTGTTACGGTACAGTAATGTGTGTGTGTGTTACGGTACAGTAACGTGTGTGTGTGTGTGTTACGGTACAGTAACGTGTGTGTGTGTGTGTTACGGTACAGTAATGTGTGTGTGTGTTACGGTACAGTAATGTGTGTGTGTGTGTGTGTCTGTTACGGTACAGTAACATGTGAGTGTTTGTGTGTGTGTTTGTGAGTGTGTTTGTGAGTGTGTGTGTGAGTTAGTGTGTGTGTGTGTGTGTGTGTTAGTGTGTGTGTTAGTGTGTGTGTTAGTGTGTGTGTGTGTGTTAGTGTGTGTGTGTGTGTTAGTGTGTGTTAGCACTGATCATACAGAAACACTCTTTAATCCATCTGACATCGTTGTTTGTTGTTAATCTTCCTCTCTGTCGTTGTTTAAAGGCGTTCAGAGCTCAGATGAACCAGAACGAGAGCTCAGAAATAAAATCCTCAACTCTGGCATTTCGGTCTTTTCAGACTTTCTACATAAAGTGCAGAAAGTTGTGATGAAAGTAATAAGTGACGATCAGTTTCGAAAGTCCAGGTAAGACAGTAACGCATCACACGTTTAATGCAGCGACGCTTGCGTTCCGTTCTCCGTTCGGGACGATAATGGAAACGTTTCTGTGTTTTACAGAGCTGTGGTTCAGGGACACTTGAAAGATTTAATGCACATTGCAAAACAAATGAATGATTTTGACAGAGCTAAAAACGACACGCCACGGTAAGCCTGGTGACAGCTCTGTTTATTCCTTCTTCATCATCATCATCATCATCGTGTCTTTGCTTGCAGCGCAAACCGTGTCGTGTTGACGCTGTCCGCGGCTGCTGCGTGTGAAGCCATCATGCGAGAGATCAACCTGAAGTTTCTCCACCCGTAAGACAGCGAACAAACATGTGCAACACATGCTGAAAACCTCCAAAAACACGCTGCAATTCACTCGTTCACAGATTCACGGACGTCTATCATGGGAACTCCACGACAGAGACCATTGCAGAAATCTGGAGGTGGGCCTGAGTTTATAAGGTTAAACTTCAGTGTATAATGACCTCACAACTCTTTGCTTTGCTTGTTTAATCTGGATTATCGATCTGATCTGTGTGAACAGAGAAGTGGAGTCAGACTATGGAGCTCCTCGGATCTACAGAAACCCCATGAGTTTCCTGAGTTACCTTCTGGCCAAAGCGTAAGCCTGACTGTTGCTGAAACTAATGCTGTATTTGACAGGAATGGTTCAAACATGTCTGGCTAATAATTTTAGGTTGTGGGAACGTTTCCGATAACACAAATGTTACCAATGTTATGTTGAATGTTGTATGTCGCATTATTGTTATTGCTTGGTTATGTTTGTTCAAGTTTGTAAAGTTTTTAAAATGTTCCACCAACAACTTCAGAGTAATGCTTTGGATAAATATGATGAATAATGTTCTACTAAATTACTGCAAGAATGTTTAGAGAACTTTAAGAGAACTTTTAGAGAATGTAGGCCAATGCTCTGAGAATGTTCTCTGTCTTAGCTATAGTTTCGTATTTTTAATATATTTGTTTCCCCTTAAAGTTTTAACCATTCAGCTATTGAGGGTATGACATAAAATCTATGACTCTGTTTATGACGTTATTACACAACAAATATTGATTTTAAAGGTGTGAGTATTCAAAGGCAACGTTCCATATTTTGGGATCTGATAGGGTGGTGAAATCTGGACTGGTGAACGCGCTCAAAGGTGGTGTGGATATTACTGTGGAGATTGGAAAAATAGATCTGAACCAACTTCATGAGGAGTGAGACCGGTTTCAAATCATGCTGTCCAATGTTACAACGAAACGGGAGTCGCATTTTACATCATAATGTTTTACACTTATAGTCTGTAAAGTAAAGTGTGTTGAGTAGTTCTAAAAACACACAAACTGTAAATGAAAACAATGTGTAAAGTGTGATGCTAATTGTGTCCAAAGACTGCAGTTGTTCATGAAGCATGTTGAAGAAAAGGCTTCTGAAATCTCAGCCACAGAACGGCAAAAAGAGAAGAATGATTTTCTGGTATCGTTGAGGTAAAAGCATCTGTTGTTTTTATTTCAAGTCATCTAACAGGATCTGTTTTATGTCTGTAAATAACTCCTGTTGTTCTATCATGTTCTAGAACCGCATCTGGAGTGATTGTTTTTTTCTGGGATCAACTTTTGGAACACACTGAAAGTTCCTCGTTCCATCAGACGTATTTGGATTCTGTGACGTAAGACGGCGGCACCAAACTGCCAAACAACTATGTTGTCCATTTATAGGAAACTTTAATGTACATTGAGAATTTCACAAAAATATGGATTTTGCACATTTCAGGCGATGGGTGGAGCTTACAAAGCTACGAAACGCAAGTGAAACGTATCACGTGCTTTTAAACCCAAACACAAAGGAACAATTTGTGAAGTAAGGATAAAACGACGTTGATAAAAGTCTTGTGTTACATTTACTGTGTTTATTTTAGTCATATTATAAAGGCCTGTACGGTGTGCTAAGCAGTTGTCTAATATGATAACCTGCTAACCATGATTTCATTTTCTTCTAGTTGGATTGACAGATTGTTTAATGAATCCATCCACGCCGTCACCCTGGAATATTATAAACATGGAAATGAAATTTTCGGTGAAGACAGATTTAATCACTCCAACTGGTAAATCTCTTCTGTTACACTTTTCATTGCATGAACATTTAACTGATGTTTAATGAACATTTATCCTTCAGTCTCGTGTCTGCTGTTGTCTGGATGTAAACAGGAAGCATGCTTAGACCTGTGGTGTAGTGGTTAGCGCATGCAAATGTGAATCTGTGCACATCTCACAGTTTTGCTCAAAGATAAAATATTTCTTTAAAATGTTTTAGGAAAATGTGATGAAATTCCTGCATCTTTAATACATTACATTTATGCATTTATCAGATGCTTTTATCCAAAGTGACAACATTTGATCTGTACACGTGTTCCCTGGAAATCAAACCCTGATTTTGTCTTGCTGTTGTAAAACTCTACCAGTTGAGCTACAGGAACAAGCGCATATATGCTGACAGATGTCTGAACATTGGCTTAAAATGATGGTGTAAATAAAGTTTTAACCCCTTGTTGTTCTGCATATTTGACAGGGCTGCTCTCAGAATCCTAACCGTTTATGGACTTCATGTGTTTGAAAAACTGACTGAAAGTGGTTTTGGCATCGAGGCGCTCAACAGTTTCCTTCACAGAGCGGACCACGCAGTCCTCGCTCTCGAAGGGGGCGACTGGCCTGGAAGAAGGTAATGGCACCTGTGCAACATCTGTGCAACACGTTCACATTACATTGAATAATTTGATATCTTTATGAAACCTTTAAGAAACCGCCAAACCTTAACAGAAGACTTGATTCGTCACATGCTGTTTGTGATCAATCATCTGGCTGTATCTGAGAAAAAGAAGAAAGATGATGATAAAACGATGGTGAAACTTCCTCTGAAGTAAGAGAGCGTAAATAAATGTGACATATTTGAGTGTGAATCATCCAATCACACGTTTTAGCTTGTTTCACTATTAGCTGTGAATAGTGGCCAGTTTTTGATATTGTGGATATTTGTGCTTCAGAGTATTTAAGAGGCTGTTGGTGGAAGTTTGGGACAATTGGCTTCGTTCTTTCTCACCCAGACACAATAAAAACTTCTTGTCTGGATATCAGAAATCAGAAAGGTGAGACTTGTAGCTAAATTTTTGTTTATTGTCAGCTTTGCGTTGTTTAAATGGGACTGTAGGGCTATTGTTATTTAAGATATATAAGTTATATAAGTTGCTGTTGTTTGTGTTTGTTCTGTAGGGACTGGGATCATGTGAAGTCCATCTTCATAAATGAGATTTTAAAAAGTGGTGAATTTACCAAAGAGCAACTTGATGAGATTGAAACGTAAGATAAAAAAATAATAACAAATTACAGCAGAAAATGACATTTATTCATTTATAAATATACATTTATTCAAATTAAAATATTAAATAACTTTTTATTGAATGAATTTAGTTTGATCTTTAATGGACATTAGAAGATTTTTGGTTGTTTGTTGTGGGATGTTAAGGGGCGTGATTAACGGCACCGTCCGGACGCTGCAGGACGTGATGGAGTTGGCTAACCTGGCCGATGAGTTTGAGGAGAGGAAAGAACCAACATGGTTGTAAGTTACCGCCTCATTTTCCACCATTATCATCAAAACATGATTTTCAGTCTTTGTGTGAAGAAAGAATTCAGATCTAACCGTATTTTATTTTGTTTTTCCTCAGCGCCATCAAACTGGTGATGCACCTTTTAAATGCAAACTTTCATGATTTCTGGGACACCCTGGTGGAGTAATAAAACCAGCGATGTATCAACAGTACTTCACTCATCTATGCTAACATAAACATGATAACAAAACTGAGCTAAAATATAAGATCAAAATCTGAAACCGTGTTGTTTTGTAGCTAGAAATAACTGAATTAATGAACATTTTCATCAACGCTTCATTGCAAGTTCTAATAAAATGATAAAGACTCAGATGTTGTTGTTACATTTATTCATTTGGAGCAAGGTAAACATTTTTATCAGTACTTGTGTTTCCTGGTATCGAACCCACAACCTTTGTGCTGCTAA
>JBAJNP010000729.1:0-80887 GCA_036877545.1 Yasuhikotakia modesta | reverse complement strand
CACCTGCACTCAAACATCTCAGTAACAGGTGGAATTCAGCATCAATGAGTGTTTTATCCGATCAGTACAGTAACAGTACAGTAGCAGATCCATCTGGCTCAGGCATTAAATTTAAATATGTGTGTAACTCATTCAAGTGTGTTATTTGATGCTCTCTCTCTTTCTGGGTGTTTGTTATTGATATAGAGGATAGAGAGAATGAGAGAGAGAGAGAGAGAGAGAGAGAAAGGGCAGTTCTGGAGGCTCTTTTTGTGTATATTCCCTCTCTTCCTCATTCTTTTGTTTGTGTCTGATTTGTTTAAGCTCACTGGCTCTCACCACAACAAAAGCTTCAAACAAGAGCACAGGAAAACAGGGAGTTTGAGTTTCAGTGGTCTCGGAATAGTATGAAACGTGGCCTAACAGTTTATGCACACACACACACACCTTTGAAACTATATTAGTGAGGGAACAATTTTCATTCAATTGATAGTTACTGTACTCTATAACCCTCACAGAAACTGATTGACATTATTAAATTTAATGTGATGATAAAAATATGATGATAGTCCCTTTTGCATTATCAGTAAAGATGTTTTTAAAATGTGGCCCTTGCAAATGTTGCCAAATCTGTCTACACAGCGTTTTAATAGTAGAATAGTTTTGTATGTCTGAACTACATTGTACCAGATATCAACATTCTGTAAATATGAGAAGAGCAATATTAAAATAATAACATATGAGAAGCAGAACTGTTACTGCTCCACTGTAGCAGCATTGCTAAGACTCCAAATGTTGCTTAAACGTTTGTTGTTTCGCTGGTTTAATTACTTTATTGCTATCGTAACTATTTTCAACATAGTTAGAATAATAGAATATGTGATACTGTTCATTCTTTGCATTCTGTATATTTCTTTATGATTCATGTCTGTGTGGGTGCTTGTATATATAGTTTCTGCAGGGCAATGCCCTATGCACTTGTGAGCAAATATATTGCAGATATATACTGAAGGAAACTGAGTCATTGTGGATTTGCTGTTAAAGGGCTAGTTCACCCCAAAATGAAAATGTGGTAATTATTCACTTTTCTGGTTTTTGAGTAACTTGAGTAACTCTAGTTCTTTGGGTCTTTTGTTTTAGTTTGTCTGGTGTGTGTGTGTGTGTGTGTGTGAATAAACGAGACATTGTTCGCATTCCTTTCATTGTTACATTGTTCATGTGCCAAGTTTTCATTGTCTTTCATGGTGCACACAAACTGCAGCAATTAGTCGAATTACAGCTGAACCTTAATGAAGTTCACGCTGTTTTGTGTGTGTGAGAGAGGAACCATCTTGCAGGATCTCTGCTCATATCTCTGTCTTTAATTCATCCTCTTTTTTCCTGCTAAAGTGTTTTATATTGATTCTTCTTCTTCCACTACATGCTGTGTTTAAAATTCTGAAAAACACATGAGTACACGAAATTTTAATTTCCCAAAATTAGATTTTGAAAATCTCTGGGCTATGAGTTCTTTCTTTGCCTTTCATGTATATGACGGACATATTGTCCACACACTCTAATTACCCTTTTCCTCAAATCAGCACTTTAATTCATCTGGGCATTAATATTTTGCTGGTTCTGTGAGGAGTAACAGGTTGTCATAGTGAATATGTCATCAGGAGATGCTATCTTATGTCATAAAATCTTTCAGTACAGTAGATTTTACATCAGGGTCCTTGCTATTTGTTAGCTTGTGCATATAAATGTAAATATGAAAATGTAGCTGCATAAACGTGTCTCTTTGGCAGTATAAAGTACATTTTTAATGCTGAGCAAATTCCTTCTATTCAACTGAATTCTGTTTTTTTTCTGTCCCAAAATTTGATTGGATGAATCATACTCCAAGCTAATGAACCAATTAAATGCCACAATTAAATGCATTCTTACTGCAGTTAAGCTTATAAACGTTATTACTGGTAGAATAATTGTATGTTGTGATGATTTTTAATACATTCTTAATACTTTTTTATTGATTTTGTCTTATTGGTATCTTTTAAAATATTGCTATAAAAGTTAAATAGCATTAATTGTCATTGTTTAAATTTTTGCTAATTTGCATCAAGAATAAGAAAACCTCTACCAACACATGTGACGAAATGATCACAGCCTTGAGTGGCCCATTGCTTTCCGATTGTATTCCTGCCTAATTATCCTTTTAACAGAGAAGCCAAAGCCTGGATGTTATTTCACTGAAAGAAACCTTTTAGGCTGTAGCTTTTCATTAGCCTTTATGGTCTTGTTTTGTTTTGGCGATCATAAGGGCAAAACTCAAGGGAAACAAAAGTGTCTGGTTGTGCTTAACCAGAATATCTGTGGTCAGTTGGAAAGCCAATGCAGCAATCTGGGCCCAGTAACAGCAGTTGGTATTTAAACACCCAGAGTCTCACAAACTCCCATTTGCAAACTCTAACACAACGTTTCCAAGGTATGAAGCTTTGACAGATGTCCCACAAAAATGTACCAAGCGAATATCTTGGCACTGTATTAGAAGCAAAATGGATTCTTCCATATTTGGGGGGGTCTTGCGTTTAGCTGGTGGTAAGTCTGAGAGAGACTTAAAACCTGCTGTGTCTACAATCAGATTTATGTTTGGAATCTGGCTTAAAACTCAGGAGTTCCTTTCAAAGCCACTTTAAACAGACAATGGCTTTGTGTTGTAGTTATTAGCATTTCAGCAATATTAATATAAAGCATCACTATAACTGGCATTATTCTGTATATATTATAAATTGTATTATTACTATAAATACTATATACTATAAATTATGCTGTAAATTCTTTGTTTTATAGATTTCATAATTTTCCTGTTTTGGTTTTTCATTACATGTAAGGTAGATTTGAAACAATACAGCATTGTAAAAAGTGCTATATAAATAAATCTGAAATGTGAAGCAAAATATTTTAGTGCAATATGACAGTTTTGTTTAAAAAACAACCTGATATATAAATAATTATTCTCTGAAAAAATCTCAACATCCGCCATCATTTTTACACCTATAAGGGGTTCAATTCTTGAGTTTGACTCACAAATCGGCAAACAGCCAGAATAAAGTATTGATTTCTATATTTTCTCCTCATACAGGGCTGGTAGAGCTTCAGGGTGAATAAACGATGACAGATTTTTCATTTTAAGATGAACTAGTCCTTCAAATGTAACTCGCATCCAGGAATAGCTGCCACTTACTTCCTAACTTATCAAAGTGTGCGTGAATACAGATAGGTGAGTCTGGTATTTAAAGCGGTCTATCTACTGCTCTGTACTTGTACAGCTTTAAATAGGGGTGTACACACCCACACAAATACCACTCAAGTGGTGACAGCCTTTAAGTGTGTCCGCCACAATGACCCTGACATGTGATGACCTTTCACCTTTATGAAGGAGCATTCACCTTATCACATTATATTTATTATTATAAGGTCTTTCCTGTACATTTAATTAGGCATATGTTCACTGTATATTGAATGCACATGCGTTTAGTTTACATACAATAGGCATTGGTTTTATAGTGTGTCTATTTGTGTGATATCCCATGATTCCTTGAGAATATGAGGATAACACATGGGCTAACTATGTGTTGTGTTTTTAAAGGGTTATTCCTGAATGCAGGATCTCTTTGCGGTTGTGGCTTTAACCAGCCTTGGCTTTTCTATGTCTGTCTCAGTAGCTGGATCATGTTCCGATCATCCTGGTTAGAATAATATGAGGCAGCGCAGAACTGAATTAAACTTGACTGTTGGAGCTCTGCTTTATTTCAAGGCATTATTGCTTTCTGAGTTCCACATTTACCCATAATGCACTGGGCTGCACACAGCTAACCACGACATACAGTAAAAATAATCTACCGCATTTTACCGTAGACCACATTCTCATTTAAAGAAACAAAATAAACAATAAATGTCACCGCGGTACTAAAATACATCCTGCGGGGTACTACACAAATTCATTTTAGAGTGGATTTGCCATAACATTACAGTGTGTTTTGATGATAACTCGATTTTAATCAAGATGAAATAAATACACACCCAGAAGGGCAGGAGTTACTGTACATGGCAATATTATGAACACATTATTCATTTCCTGCTTCTAAAACAATATTATATAATATTAATAATACAATATATCTACAACCTGCATTCTTTATTTGACTAAAGTACCTCCATTCTTCAGTAGCTAAAAAAAAATTTGAAAATGAAGAATAGTTTTTAAAAATTATTTTCATAGTAAATTCATCTCAAATTCAAATAATATTTTAATTAATGAATTTGGCATTTTTGGCACCATGTGCTATCTGTGAATCTATAGGAATATTTTGTGCCATTAATTTAGTCATACTGTTGTAATAATTTTAGGGTGCAAATGGTGCCCTAAACAGTTCCCATTTTCTATAATTGAACAGAAAAAAAATAAAAATACAGTATCCATACAAAATCCATATTTTTTGTGCTTTGCGGAAGACATTTGATTTGGGGAAAACTGTTCCTTTAATTCAAAACATGAATGTAGTTTACATGCTCTGCACTGTGTCATGCACTTCACTGCACTAATAGGAAGTGGAATGTGGTTTGTGGCGTACGAGTGAAGCCACTAATGAATCAGCGTCTCTGACAGAGGAAAGCAGAAATCTCTGCGGTTAGGAAAGAGATGGCACATGCAGCAGCTTAAAGCATTTAGACACACACATATTCAGTTGGCCTCCAACAGAACGCTAATGACAACTTGAGAATAAACCAACACGGCCAACAACTTTAGAAGCCCGCACGGCCCAAACATACGGCAGCCAGACAGCCCCTCATAACTTTCTCTTCTCTCTCTCGCTAGCTTGACATGGAATTTTTAGTTTCTCCTGAAAAGTCAAGAACTGCTCTTGGGACTAAACATCAACATTCATTTTGTTGTTTCAGCACTGGCTTGTTATTGCCCTCCCCTGTTTTGTAGACACTGTCGTCAAGTTATGTAGACTTGATTTATTTAGCTGACTCAAATTCTCTGGCCCTTTAAATCTGTCATGGCAGTTTAAAAATATCCCAAATCAAATACTTTATATGCAGCTTGTTGGTGGTCGATGGTGGCTTTTTTCAGTACAATTTTATTTATGATTACATGACGCACACGCGCACCCACAACAGAGTCAGTTTTAAATTTACCTCAACGGTTGCTGTATGGAATAAAATAGCCTAATAAACAGACAAGCTTTCTGTCGCTGGTTCAGATAGATGAAGATGATAAATAAGAGTCACAGGCTATTAAGAGCCATTTATAACCTCTTACAGAAAAACACCATTAATACAGCCCATTGCTCACTGTAAATACATACAGTAGGAACTGTACATACAGTTTTGAAGCTTCTATTATGAGTTAGTTTACAGAATTCAAAATACAATTCTTACAATAAATTTATAGTAGAAAAAAGGACAGAATTGAGCACTACAGTATCGCTTTAACAGCTGCAAATGTAGTCAAAAATGTTAGTTTGCATGACAACCTAATTTGTAAAGGTTTACAGTAGTTCACAAAAAAAGTGTTGTCATGAAACATAGTCCTAAAACCTTCATCTTAATCAAATCTCATGCAATAAAGGTATAAGGATGATTAAATTATTTAAGTAAATGATTTAATTATTTAAGTAAATTATTTATTGAATTCAGTTATTTTAGAGGTGAACTATTCACTGATGGAGAGATTTATGGCTGCTTTTAAATGTATAAATAGCAAATAAATGTGCAGTGCTGTCAGATGTCTGGTTTGAAATATTGTGTATATTGATATTCACATGGTTGTCTGAGCCCCTCTGAAGCAACGGTCAGATCAGTAATATCGGTTCTCCAGACACACTATATTCATGAGTACACACTGTGTTTGAGAGCCATGCAAGAAGTTCATAATGGATTTCATGATGTTGAGACTTTCTTTCCTCCCGCTCATATTTCTGTCATGTTTTCCTCCCTTGTCTCTGCTATGTCACTCCTCAAAATAAGAAAAAGCTTCAAACAGACAAACACAAGCTGTCGCAGATTCCCTCAAGTGACAGTACAAGATATCTTGGCTTAACGTTTTAATCTAATGATCGCTTCAGAATTGGGCATCATACAAACATGTTTCATCATAAGTGTGTGTGTGCAGCTGTTGTGACCCCACCTGTGTGTCTATTAAAACTCTGCCAGTTGTGCAGCTGATCTGTGGTGCTAATGTTTCATAGACTTTGTCCACAGATGTGGCGTGTGTGTGTTTGGGGGGGATTACCATATATTGAAGACACATTTGTACACATTTCAAAAGTGACCAAAACCTCCTTTTGGAAACATCGCCATTTGTAAATACACTAAAATTATGGTGGTGTGGATTAGGTTATAGTGTGTATTAAAACGAGAGAAGTGTGTGTGTGTGTGTGTGTACGACACCATAAAAGAGTGTGTTCGTTTAAATTAATTATCTTCTTTTATTCTTCCCTGCAAGAGCACATTTTCTAGACCATCCAGCTTTTGTGAAGAAACTCATTATTCAATCATTGTTCAAAAGCCAATTCAAAGCTGAAGGTAGTCTATTTGTGTTTGTTAATAGGCCTTAAATTATATTAAACCCAATATATTCCTTAAAGCCTTTATCATGTTGGAGGGCAGAACATAAAGGCAGATATTTCTCCTCTGTGTCCATCTCAGCTGTTCTGTTTTGATCCACAGCTGCAGTTTTGAGCTTCTGTTTAGTTTCCTGCAATATTAGTGCAAAGCCCTCTGGGTGCACTTGAGTGTGACAAACATTGAATGCCTTCTGCAGCTTGTGTTAACAGACAATTAAGCTGCCATTTCCGTTATATAATGAGCTAGCTGACATGGCTCTACACTTCTCATTGACTACTGTAATTCTCCATTGTTTGACCAGACTCAGCTGCAAAATACTTTACAGACAGATTTGTAAAAGAGCTTTTATTAGAGAATGTGTTTTTTCTGTGGATATGTTTTCACAGGCTATATGTGATTTGTTAATACTTAAATAACTTGAGGTAAAGTATTTTCCTCAATTAGTTCATAGTATTGATACTTTGCCCTGGCTTAGAGGCCTAATTCACACTAAACCCTAATTTGGGTTTTATAACCCAGGGTTAAATTTGATGCTGACCCCCTTTCAAAATTACAAGATGTGTTAAAAGTAATTCTAGCCCCGTAATAAAACATTAATACAGGGTTAAACTGTAAATAGTTTAAGAATGTGTTTTAAATAGAATATTTTGGCTGCTGATAAATGACTAGTAATGAAATGTGAGTGCAAAAACAGGACATTTACCAAGAAAAAATGTAGGCCAGAACTTTTTTTTTATCCATCATCGATAAATGAAATGTGGGCGTCACATACCAGAAAAGAACCAGATGGCCGGCTAGTGTTGAGGTGACAACAATAGAAAAAATGTTATGGGTAAAACATGAAGTTTATCAATCTATTTGGTCTCAAAGCATATTTGGGGACCCCTTCCTGTGGTTTAATTCAGCACATGAGCTTTATGAAATATGACTAGATTATTAATAAACAGTATGGGTGGTATTATCTTCATATTGACCCAGAGACTAGATCTTTTTAAAAGATATATACAGGCTATTTATATCTGATATTAGTATCTGATATCAGTTTGTTTTTGGAGTCCAGCATGTGGGAAAATTCCCTTCTTAAAAACCAAAAATGTACACAGCAACTTGTTTTTGAAAATATAAAAATAACTTTCTTGAATGTCTTTTTACTTCTCTAAATTAGTTTCAGACTACTAGGACAAAAACAAAGACATACGGTAAATTAATGTGCTGATTAAATTAATGTGCATTAAAGTGATGTGCTTTAAGGCAATCTGTGACATTACTCAGAGGGGAATTCAAGTTTTAAAATAATATGGTCAACCATTAATTTTATTTACCAATCACACTCAAGTGTCGCATTAAGATCACATTGGTGCAGTGAAATCAGAAACTCAAATAATGATGATTCTGTCGCTTCTACCCCTTGGGCGTAACAAATTTATCTAGGCAAGTTATAAATCTGTCAGTAGCAGGGGGTATATGACAACTGAGTTTTATTTTTGTGCCCTAAGGTCTCTCTCTCTCTCTCTCTCCCCCTCTCTCCAATTTTCTGGTCTCTGTTACCCTCAGTGAACATGGGACTTTTAAGTTGTTACAAGGGTGTATGTTTGGCAATCTTCAGCTGTTACAGTGACATCATCACGTATCACAACAGCATCCCTGCCTTATTTAATATTAGCTGTTATCATGTCTGTATATTTAGTGTGTTTGTGAGAGACAGATACGACGCTATGATTAGCTCAAACCACACACATTCCACACCTTATGCTTCATGTTTACAAATACAAGAGGGAAAGAGAGACTTAAAATATGTGTGTGTGAATTGCGCTGTAAAATTAACACAGAGCAGACACACAGGGTGTATTCCTGACCGCAGACTGTCCGGTGACAGGCAGAGTATTACTCCTGACTCACTCATACTGACGCCACAGTTTCTAGCCAGTACACATCCTGAATCCATATTAAGGTCCGGGTCTCCATTTGATACACATCAAACATGTTTAAAACTGAATTTCTTGTATATCTGACACACTGATGGAATATGTAACCATATATTTATAACCTATGCCACACTGACTGCTTAAAACAGTGTGTCAACACAATGTTGGGAATAAAATAATATTTTTAGCAGTTGTTTACAAAATTGAAGCTTAAAAAATAATAATTCTGTAATATGTGTTACAGGTGACAGTGTGCATTTACAGAACACGGTTTGGTGCGGATCTTCATCATGAATACAGGTATGTTTGTTTTTTACAGATATTTTAAGATGTATGATTGTATTTCAGAGCCTAACCGCAAATATCTGTAACCATTTTATTTGCTCTGCACAACTTATTGTGAAGAGACCTTGTTGGAGTTACTTGGAATTTGAAGGTTGTTGGGCTAATAGAGCAAAACCGATTTAACAGAATTAGCTAATGTTCCCTCTACATATTTTAACAGTATAATTAGACTGTCTTCATATGAGGTGTATCACAAACAGTGTTATGTTTACAATCACATTATACTGTGACCTAACCAGGTGCAATGAGATTAAATGACAGGTGATTAAATCTCTTTATATAAATCAGAGTATTTATGCAAACAACACACAGCAGAACATTCTATTGGCTAAATGGTTTTTGCTTTTGTGCTGTCACGCTGAGAGGCCCCGTCCACAGCGAAATCTCATTGGTGCAGAATCTCTCTTGCCAAAAATGTTTTGATTGGCTGTAATTATGTCAGTGTAACATTTTTACTTTATTATGGTGCTACGAATAGTTTTCATTTAGGACACAATGTTGCAGTGGTCTGTCAGATTTCTCATAATGCTTTGCATATACTTTACTGTACGTTAATGTAATGTTACATAGCACAAAGTTTAAAATGCAATATAAAACATTATTTTATTCTGTTTTTGGCATTAACGTTTGCCGTAATAATGCTACATTTGATAATGCATGTGCTTTGCTTTCTGTTTGTTTTGCATGTGTGCTGCGTCTTTTGCATGTGTGCGCGTGTGCATGTGAATACAAATATACTCTAGATAGCGGAGGATGTGTTCGTAAGAGTTCGACTCTGTCTGTCACTCTGTGGCCTGTGAAGAGGGTGCAGAGTTCACCCAGTCTGTACACTGCTGCAGGTATCAGTAATGGAGCGAGACAATTGAACTAATATAGATTTATAGCTAAATTTACAGTGTTATAGCTGTATTATTTGTCTTAGTAGGTTAGTTCTCTCCCCAGACTTTGTGCCTGTGTGCATGCATGGTTGTTTTACATATGTTTGCAACATCTGTTTTGGTTTTATTGCTAAGCTTTTCTGTCTTTCTTAATTCTTTCCTAATACTTCCTAATTTCCTAAGAATTGTTTTTTTTTATTTTTATCCTGGGTTAAAAAACATGCTGGCATAGAATTGAATAGCCAGTTGATTAGTAACTGCCAGCCAATTAAAAACAGTGTTGACTTGAACAATGTCTTTTCTACAGATGTGTAAGTTATTAAAACAGGTCATGTGTCTGCTGTGAGATACATCTGTCAATATTATTGACCTCATTAATATGCAAAGAAGAATGTTATTTACAGAATGACTGTTATGTGTCTGACAGATATGCAAATAAGAATGTAAACCCAAAGATTACAAATGTACAGTGTACAAGAGGGACACCTGTATACCCAAGACTAATTATTAACCCAGGGTTAAATATGAACAGCGTGATCTGAGGTAACCCAGGATTACTTTTACCCAGGGCCACTAATATAGCACTTGAAAACACTTCAGTTTTACAGTTACAACCTGGTTTAATAAATTCAATTACATTTAGCCACTTACAAAACACTATTTACATGGTCTAATACACTTATTATAGCTGATAGTTACAATCATGTCATGTTACAATCATGCCAAGTCAAGGCATGTTTGTCATTAACTTTACGCTGCTGTTTCAGTGAGTCTGCTGGAATCTGACATAGACTGTCAAGACCTGCCAGAGATATAACAACATGCTTTATATGATGAAAAGCTGTTGGCCACAGGAAGGCAGTTAGGCAAACACAGAAGCCCTGATGTGCCTTTTATATTGTAATGCTGCGCTGGTGTTTGGCATAAACAGTTCAGTAATAGTTTGAATGCAATTGTCACATTGGGTTTCATACATCATATACCACAACCTGTACTAGCATGTACATTTTATTATACATGATAAGATACATGATTGTGATAGTGAAACAATGTTTAATCAGCTTGCAATTATTCAGTGTGTATAATTATATGCTCAGAGCATCTATAAATATACAGTATGTATTTAACATGTGTTAGTGCTATATCTCTGTTATGCTGTAGTCTCAGCTCTGTGATCCTTCATACTGTGTAATTGTGTCATTTTCATTTCACTGTTATGGCAATCAGTTCCCTTCACACTCCTCACACATGTATTTCATCATGTGTCTCATACTGTCAGCAGTGACCACATTTTCTGATTCACGTTTTCACTGTTACATCATCTGTGTAATTATACATGTTTTATTTTTCACAGGTAGTGACTCTCAGTCGTCAGATTCAGGCAAGTGTTTGTTGGTTGGATTTGTGTGTTTGTTTGAATCAGTGTTTGTTTATATTTGTATTTATATATATATAATAATTATATATATGTACAGCAGACACTTTTGAAAACATTGCTGTAGATACAAAAACAACAGCAGTTGTCAGTTGTTGCAATTTTCTGATGTTATGTCTAAAATATGAACGAAATGGAACTATTACTGTGTGTGATCTTAGGTTCACATGTACATGAGTGGGTGATGTTGTACTCAGCTAAGGTTACTGTGTGTAGATGCCTGGCGTTCTCGCAGTGTGTCTGAGGGGTTGAGGAACGGAGATGCCAGTAGTTCATCTCTGAGTGCCAAAGGCTTCCGGAGCGTTAGACCCAACCTGCAGGAGAAGAAATCTCCCACAGCAGTATGTGTCTCTTTATAATGCATTGCTTTCATTTTTTGTTCAAAACTGAGAGTGGAGACATTTGTGTTACGTTTTATCCATTAACAAAATGAAATGAAATACAATCTCACCGTTGTTTCACACTGTGTTCAGATTTGCTTAAACAATCAAAAGTCAGAGAATATAATATGGAATCACACAACTCATACTGTATTTTTGTACTGTACATCTGAGATATGCTATTAACATAAATTCAAGTCAATGAAAAATCATGGAAAATAAGTGTAGTGAGAAATTTCCTCTGGGTATCCTGTATTTCCATGTTTCAGGTTGCTACCAAATAATGTTAATTCAGCTTGTTTTAATTTTATTTTAAATGTCATGTTTTTTTAATTTTTTACATTATTGTTCTCTTTCTTTCAGAGATGGTCAAACTTTTTGCTCATGCCATGTGTTTTCAGCTTTGAGTTTGTTGTTGTCATGTGAAGTTTGCTGTTTCTAATGTTTTTAGCATTTTTAGTGAGTTTATCAGTTTGTTTTAACATATCCTGTGTTTATGGTGGTATTTTCTCTGTCAGGTGCCACTACCGCCCCCTCGGAGAGAGAGCTATCACATGACTCCTAACCCCCCCTCTTACAGCTCCCTCCCATTGCTGTCACATGACACCTTCCCTCACCCACCTGATGATGATGATGTTGTTACTAAAGGCAATGTTAAATCTAGTACCACCTCCTCGTACTCTTACTCCAAGACTACCCGAACCTCCACTATGACCTCGGGAGCCCCCCTCGAGGAGCCCCCTCCCTCTCAACAGGCCGATGCTAACAGTTTTATCTCTCGGGTTCTTGAGGGCAAATTGTCCTCATATAAATTAACTTCTGACAACCAGAATGCAGAATCACATGCTAATGCTAGCAAGACCAGTATGAATAAACCCAACACAAAGTGTAAAACTAAGTCGTTCACAAACAGTTCTTTTGCAAGTTCACTCTCCACTCAACAGCAGGACTCCACTTCAGAAACACACATAGCCTCTCTCTCCATCCAGTTAGCTCCCCGCAGCCCAGAACCCCAACCAGAGACCCGGTCAGGGCCTGAATCTAGGAGAAATGGACTGAACCGTGTCAACCCAACTCAACCCCCTTTTGTACCACCAAGACCAGCGGAAACTGTGGTGGTATTACTGTCATTTCATTTACAGTGATTTATATACACCAGTGTTTTTTTAAACTAACAGATTTTTGACAGGGATGATTTACTCTCACCTGAATGAACAGAATGAACATACACAGACACCATGATAAAGAAATACTGAATGTGTCATTTAAATTGTGTCATTCTATAAAACAGGTGCAGTTTTAAGCTAAGTAGATACATTTTAATCTTTGTTTATACCTTAATATTATTATGTTTATATAATATATTTATATAATACCTTAATATAATTATACCATTATACCTTAAACTTTGCTAGGATTTTGTTTTGGTTTATGACATGAACCTATTTGGCTCTTACAGAGAATATAATGTTTATATGTCTACATACAGCCACTTTTCAGTTCATGTTTTTTACTATGCAGAATAATAGTAACGGTTGATTTTTTTAGACAGATTTTTTTGACAGAATTGTTTAAAACCGAATAGTTTAAAAGGGTGGAAATATGATATTTATGATAAAATCATAGCTTAAAAGAGCAGAATAGTTTTAAAGGAAATATGATATTAATGATACAATATAACCTGGGGACATAAAATAAAGTTTTTATGCCATCATGAGTAGATTTAAAGATTAACATAAATAAAGATTAACCTAACTAAATATTAAAATGCAAAATCATTGCTATCAGCTATTTTTTGTTGTCCCATATGCATATGAGGAACACAAGTAGCACCTGTTTGTAAAATGACCCAGTTACTGTTTAACTTTTGTGTTTGTTTTATCAGCCCTCAAAAAGTACTTTTAACATTCATTCCCTCCCACAGAATCACCTGCTCATTTTCACCCAATTGCTCAACGTGGTTCAATCCACTTATGTTATGTCACTTCCTGCTCACCAGCTTTGCTGTGCCCTCACTTTAAATTCTTTTCTTCCCTTTCACTCGCTTCTATCAGCGCGAGTTTTCCCCAGTTCGAGGGGGCACCAGACCGTTCTCCTCTGGACCGCCCTCCCCAGACCCTGCGGCTCGTCGGTCACCCTATAGCCGGGCCAGTCAGGACTCTCCCGACTTTCTGTCCGGGCTATTGCCCAAGGCCCTCTCGCCTACACCCTACACCCCTGTGGAACGTTCTGGACTAATGTCGGCCTCTCCTGCCACATCACCAGTAACCATATCAGCGCTGAGTCACTATTCGTCATCCACGGTTGGGCTAGAGGAGCTGCAGATCTGTGGCATGGACTCCTCCCCTACGGCCACGCCCACCCCGTCCCCCACACTCAGCCATGCCTCCAATGCCCCTGACGATGTTCCAATCCCTACAGCCCCATCAGCTGCCACAGGCACTAACGTAACTATCACGCTAACTGACCTTGCTTACTTGATGACACGTTTATTTGAATCAACTCATGTTTGTATGTTCTCACTCGTCTGTCAATTGTGTTAAATGTGTGACTTTGCCATAAGCATTAATGTGTCAGCTTACCTCAAACGGCAGCATTGTGTTGTTTTTGGATTGCGTTCTGTGGTTTAACTCTGTGTTCTATTAATGCAATTTTCCATTAATTGCTTTTTGTTTCCTATTTAAAGTCAACATGAAATATGTGTTGCATTTCAAAATGAAACCAAAAATACACTTGGAAAAAACATTCTCCACTTTTATTACCAGGGATTGTTTGGATTGTGTCAATTATGAGATTTTATTATATTTTTTGCATATTTTTACAATTTGCATATTTATATTTTCACTAATTCCATGATTGTTATTTTTGCCATAGCCTTTATTAATATACAAATAGTGGTGCAAATAAATGTTTAAAGTAAATATGGTCTGATTTCATGTTGACCTTAAGGTTCTGATGAACATTTTGCTGGAGATTAACATCATTTTGCATCTTTATATTGACTGCGGCGGATTGGAGAATGTTTTTGAAATATGAATACATAATGTGTTCATATTTTACCAATAACACACTTGCTTAAATAGATCCTGCACTCATTGTCTACGTTCTTAAATGTGTGTTTGTTGCTGTTATGTGGTCTAAACATATTTAAAAGACATTTTTCACTCATTTCTGTCAATACTACTGATGCACCAACATTTGTTGATTGCTTTGTTCGTTCCTGTAAATAATACTGTGTTAATACTGTAACAGTGTTTTCCTCTGTATTGACATTTGTCAAGTACTGTATATTTGGTGTATGTGTAGTACAGATGTGTGCTTTTAAATGATGTGCTCTGATGTCTCTCATGCTTCTAACATCTTGTCGTTTCAAAGAATTTACCAGCCATACTTGTTTTATTTGAAGTGAGTCCACAAACTACATTACCCACGATTCCATCTCTTTTAAACTATTTGTCTGTTGCCCAGGGTCAGATGACAATAAATGGGAGCTCTCACACTCAGAGGCCATTTTCTCCACCTGCATGCCCCCCTCCTCTTCCAAACTTCAGCCCAGGCCTGGTAAAGGTCCAGCGAGGTCAGAGTTCAGGTGAGTGAGGCAATCTCACACAGGCCTCTAGTTTGTTTTGCTAACCAATATTCAATATCCTAGCATGTTTTTCTGATTTTGTTTTTAATAGGTAGGAATATTGGGCAGCTATCATTTACATGAAAATAATGTTACACTTAGGTTTCTTAACAAAAAATGAAACATGCAAATTTTAAAGAAGACATTGCAAGTTTTAAAGAAGACATTCAGTTACATAGATATTACATTATTGCTTGAGTATTCATTTCAATAAAACATTCTACTAACAACTTAACAATAAAGTTTTTGATATATGATGTAATTGTTTATCCCAGCTGCTTGTTCTTAAAGGAACTGTGCTATGCTATGCTATGCTACAGTATGCTAAGCAAAGAAAAGACAATTTCTATTATAATTTACACACTCTTGTCGCTCAGTGCCCATGTGACTTCTACAGTAAACAAAAGAAGATATTTTGAAGAATCTTTTGTCTATACAATGAACATTAGTTTTTTATGTTGTAATCTCCACCAATTCATCCTTCTTGCAGACCGTGGTCAAGAGTACAAGCAAAGATTTTGTGCCAGACATAATCATGCTTTCCTCAGCTTAAGCTGTCTTTTTGTTCTGGCATTGATTGTGTCCCAGTTTTAGTGCTCTGACATAATGGAGTTGTTATGCGCAATTCTTAGCAACGGATGCCGCTATTGGCAGTTCTCAGGATATGATGCATTAACGTCCATTAAGTCAGACCAGAGCAATCGATATCTGAACAGTCAAAACTCTGACCTTGTGTGGGCATTTGCTTAGGAAAGCAAATTCATACTACTGTTGTGGTAATTTAAGGAAAGATGCTGACAGATATTCAGTTTTAGTGTTGCCTCTACTTGTTTCTTTGATATCACTGTTGAAAACTTGCATAGATGCAAGATATTAATGCAGCTGTCATATTTATGCTGTGTCATGTAACTTTCATAGCTTATAATGCTTAGTCAGAGTGAGAACATTGTGCATGTCAGTGTTTCTGTAAAGTACAGTATCTGTCAAGCGTTTCATTTAGTTTCTATTGCTGGCATTCTGTCGCAAACACTTTCAGTTTCAAATCCAGTGTGTCTTTGGCATGACAACAGTTGTTAAGTACTTTCAGCAGTGAGAAATATTGCAGTGTAAAATAAACCAAAAAGACAAGAAATTGTAAAGGTACACTAAGGATTTTTCATTTAATCTTTTGTTTAAACACAATGTCGTTATTGAGGTGCTATATACTAATCTTTGTTTCTTACCACACGTAACTATGGTGAATCTACAGTGAAGCTTTACAATGAATGTAAATGAATGTAAATTCCTTATATTGAGGCAGCCAGACATACAGTATAGTGTGCAGCTATTGCAAAACAGTCTTTTAAGGTACCTTAACTTAACTCTCTCTCTCTCTCTCTCTCTCTCGCTCTCTCTCTCTCTCTCTCTCTCTCTCTCTCTCTCTCTCTTTCAGAGGGTTCAGAGACAGTGAGGAGAGAGACTGTGGTCTCTGGTCAAACAGTGGTCAGTAGCTCAGTGCCTATCGCTCGTTTCTCAGAGGAAGAGAAGAAGGTGTCCATCATTAAAGCTCCCCATTACGAAGGCATTGGACCAGTGGACGAGTCAGGCATTCCCATCGCTATCCGCACAGTAAGTGATACACCAACCATTCAGAGGTACATTTACACATATTGCTTATGTACATTCACTGTTGAAATCCTTTCCTTTGTCTATTAATCACATATGCCACAAATGTTTCAATTTCTGTTTAGGAAACGTGTCATTTATATTTGCCATTTTTCAGCAATTTTGTATCTTATAAGTTACAGCTGTGTGATATTTTACAAACAGAATATGTTACATAATAATATGTTTAATGTATATTTATGAGCATTGTACATGTATAAATAAAATTATTAATTAACATATTTCTAACCAAAAAGCTTATGTATTGACAAAAAAACAATGTCATCTTCTAACTGGTCATTTTAGCCCCAGAAGATCAACCATTAATTATCTGTTTAGGGGCCCATTTATCTGATTTGTGTTGGGGTTGTTTTGACATTTGATCCTCTCATTGTGGTTGAGGAATGCTTTTGAGCTTTGAACAATTCAGATGGTCTACGATTGTGTGTGTGTTTGTTTGTGTGTGAGCTGTGGAGAACATTCCTGGCTCTTTCCAATCAGGTTACTATGACATTTTCTGTCTCTTTCTCTGTCTGTCTCTCTCTGTCTGTGCGTGTGTGTGTGTCTCTCTTTCTATTTCTCTCTCTGTAACTTTGATGGCTGTCAGGTGATGACAAATGCTGTTAGATACTGTGGTCAACTAACAAACTGACGCGCAACTCTTTCCTGTGTGCGTGTGTCTGTGTGTGTGTGTTTAGACTGTGGACAGACCCAAGGACTGGTACAAGACCATGTTCAAACAGATCCACATGGTTCATAAGGCAGGTGTGTATGATGTGAGTGAGAAAGCCTTGAACACACAGCAAGGACATCATGCAGAATACATCTCCATTCACCAACACAAACATACAGTATGTGTGTATGAGTATATGTTTGTGTATATTATATATATATGCATGTTTATACTATGTGTTTCCAACAGATGATGACTATTCAGACACATATAATGCCACATATGCAGTGATAAATGATGGTGAGTTAAATTCTGTTAAACACCACTGATATTGTAAGATATATATTATTTATAAGTTATATTAAGTATATACCTGCTTAAATATATACCTGTATGCTTTTTAGTCAAATGTCTTTAAACTATTTTAATCATGCAAAAAGTAATGATGTACAGTCAGACTGGGTGAAAATTATATTCCTCCAAAAGGTTTTATTTTGATCCAGCTTATTATGTTGTCTTCTCAACAAAATTAAAAAATTGACTTGAAATATTAAATGAAATAATTTATTATAATGTGAGAACAAAGACTAAAAATAAATAATAAATTTCATAAAGCAGAATGCTTAGAGTGAGAACGTTGTGCTGTGTCAGCATTTCAGCTGTTAGACATGACTGAGGAAAATGTCAGTCAAATTCAGACATGCCATTTAATTCCTGAGTCATTATTTCCCTGACTGCTGATTCATATGACTGACATGAAAGTAGCAAAGTTATGTGGGCAGCTAGTTGGCCTGAACAATTAAACAGTTTGACGTCATTATCCACTTATGTTTGACTGCACAATTTCAACATTTCAGTCAACCAATTATTACTTGTATTGTAATTACTTCCTCAACCTGTTATGTTCAAATAATATTCTTAGACAACTACCCACCTGTCCACGCCCACCCGCCTCCTCGAACGCACACTTACCGGCCTCTCTCCAGAAATACCTCTGATCCACCAGAAGGTGCCGCCCACCGGGAGCTATCGCCGTCCCCTGTGCCCCCGCCGCCTCCTCCGATGCCCTCTCTCCTCCAGCTCCGCTCCCGAGACATGGACAGGGAAAGAGAGGTCTCACACGACCCGTAAGACACACTCTTCACTGCAATCTTCATTGCAAAAAAAGTGTCTGACCACTGATTTTGTTCTGATGTCACTCTGAATTGTGAAAATCCTCATCTGCAGAAACCAATGGGGTCCTCCGGATCGAAAAGTGGACACGCGTAAATACCGGGCAGAACCTCGAAGCATCTTTGAGTACGAGCCTGGAAAATCATCCATTCTTGAACAGGAGAGACCTGTAAGTGAATTCATTCATTTCAATCAATGTTTAATATTGTTATTCATTAATTTCAGTTCAACTGCATTCCATAGCATTTATTTTATAAAAATGGACAAAAGTTAGTTACATAAGTAAATAAAGCACCAGTGTTCAAAATGTCTTATCTTCCACAAATCACAACAGCAGGTCTAAGTTAATGATTTATAGTTTGAGCTTTTCGGTCAATTTGACTTTGTGTAGCTTTGTGAGTTTGTGTAGCTACGTCTTGTCTGTAAACAAACATGAAGACCCAGGTACTATATTGCTTGTTTGGGTGCTGAGGATGGTGCAGTAATTACAGCTTGTTTTTACAACTATCTCTCAATATTGTTATCTAGATATAAAATTATAAACAATGATTACTGTGAATATCTGGGGAATCACCTGTTGTCAAAACAAAGACACCCTGAACTGCAGATAAAAGACAGAAAGGAAAAGTGACAGAGAAGGTGCTAAAACAAGTAAATATTTTGAGAGGAAGGTGACAACTCTCTCATGTAAAGCGACTGTGAGCTGTTTCAGTCAGAGAAGACTTTTATCTGCCAAACAGACAAAACATGTCAGTGTCTCGGTAAGTAACTAACCAATCAGATTCACCCGTGCAGAGAAGCAGCGTTGTAGCACAACCATCATAAAAAACTGCAGATTTTTTTTGTGGGTAAAGTTACAAATTGCAGCTTTAAAAATGAAACAAACAGCCTCACGTGGACTTGAGAGGGTCAACAGGCAATTCAGCTGAAGCTCATCTTTTCCTTTCCCTCATACTGTAATAATTCAGTGTTATTTAGTGAAACACTGTTCCAGTCTATTTAATCCCAGAATCAAGCATACAGGGTCAGTCTCCTAACCAGATTAGGCTTTGTAGATTAAAATGCTGTGTCAGCAGAGATTTGCCTTTGAAATAATTTTTTAACCCATTGCAAAACCTAGCTTGTGACCTACAAGCTTCTGTTCACTGTCCAGCCGTCTCAAATGGCTACATAATCGGTTATACAACTCATAATTTCATTCTTTATGCTACAGTAGCATGTCAATTTTGATGCATGTCTCAGGTCTGATTCACTGTTTATTACAGTGCCAAACTGCAATTTTCCAGCCTGCTGATTGGACAGTTGTTAAGGCTGGGTTTTTCCATTGAGCAGTTTCTCATCGTAATGGCCCATTTGACCAAATAATGGAACATTAGCTTTTAACTGTTTTGCCGGGAGCTTGCTTGTTGTGAGCAATGTGCTGTCGTAGCAAACTGTCTTAGTTTGATCGATCGTGTAGCAGTCTTAACAATGTTAATTGTTGTGGTATTTATACAAGAACTTAACATTCATAAATATTGGTAAATATTTTTGAATTTGTTATTTAGGTGTGACTGTTGACAGTAGCACTAAAATCTGTGCATCATTCATGAGCTCCGGTGCTAATGTGGTAGAAGCAAGTTCGAATTCTGACCCTGTGTGTCTCTCTGTTGTATTTTAAAGACAAAAGTAACATCTTAATAGAGTTTTCCTCAGTGTTTCATCTTTTGAGGGCAGTTGGTGAACTTCTGACACTGCTTTGCAATGCAGATGTAAAAAGCTGGAAGGGTGTCAGACATAGCTGTGCTGTCAGAGGGAACAGGGAAATTGAAATGTCAGAAAGCTGAATCATAGCCTCACCATCAGCAGAAACACCATTTATGTGGCAAAACGAGTGGGCAGCTTTCTCAACATGCGCAAACATAATGAGAGGCACTTCTATGATAAATTATCATTTGTTATGATTTGACATTATATTTGTTTGTGTTGTGTGTGTATATACGTGTGAAATTGTTAATTATTTTGTACCTCCATCCTTACAACAAACATAATTTTTATCCATCATGCCTTGCAGCAGTTTGTGGTTTTCCTAACCCTGATTCCCATCTTTTTCTCTCATCCTTTTCCTTCCTTCTTCTATGTTGCTTCTTGCTCCAGACATTTGTTTTAAACCCAGATGACTTAGATTTAGAGAACGAGCCCTGGTTTAAATTCTTTTCCGAGTTGGAGTTTGGAAGGCCGGTAAGTTGAGGGTGTAGCAGGCTGGCATGCTGTAGGCCATAATCACATTGTCCCCTACACACACATTGTGTGTGTGTGTGTGTGTGTGTGTTTGTGTGTGTGTGTGTGTGTGTGAGAGAGAGAGAGAGAGAGAGAGAGAGAAAGAGAGAGAGTTTTTTCTTTGGTTGAAGTGTCAAGGAGTTTTGTACACTGGCTATAGAGCTCTCCTTTGAACAACAAAGGAGTCTGTTGACACACTGATTAAAATGATGCATTTTGAACTTTACATGCCCCGGTATACTCAAGTTCTTACTTATTCTTTGTTTGGGGTAGGATGAAGTTTAAAACAGCCTAACAAAGGCTTACAGTACAAAACGGTTCAATGTAAAGTGAATAAAAAAACTGTAAACAATGTTTGTTAAAGTGGGTGGAGCCCCAGGCCACACCCACCTATTATGTATTTTTTTTTAATAACCAATGGCATTTGAAAGGCATAAAGAGCCAGTACAAATTTTCCCTGACCAATGATCAGAACTAACTCAAAACTGTTTTGTTTTGGGCTAATTTGGTTTAAAAATTGTCATACCTGATTTTTCTTGAAGTGTATTGGGGCCTTAACACAAAAACAACGCTTGAGACAGTGTTGGAACATCTGACACAAATAATAAGTTTGATGTCTAAACCCAAGGCTAATATCACACTTAGTGCTTTGTTTTGTGAAGTAAAACATATTCCAAAATGGTGTTCCAGTGCTTTATAATCAGTAAACCTTTAAGTGTGACTTAACACGGTTTTAATTATCCACTTGTTTAAATGAATCGCTTGGGATGTCACTTGCAGTATCAAGCTTGCTGTCACAGCTTACAGCTGCAGAACCTGTGCAGAGAGTCGAACCTAAAGGCCAGTTTACACCAACAAAGAAAACTGTAACAATGCTTGTATTAGCATCCATACAATAACGTACAATATAGACAACAATGTAAATGCCTGAGCCCTTTAAATTTAAGTGGATTTTGATTGGCTGTTAACTTTTTATTGTTTATTAGCTGAAACAAGTGGCAACAATATTGTTACTCTGTGTCTTTATAGTTGTGTAGATGCTTCTGTTCTTATAAATTCTGAATGTTTTTAAACCTTATTGTTGTTACAGTTATCATTATTTGTGTAAAAAGGACCTTGTTTTCATGATATCAATTTTAGAAAACAGTGGCTCTGAAAAGATTTAGGCACCTAAACCAAATTTTAGAAAGTAAGAAGAAAAGTCATTGCAAAAGTGTCCTTTGTATATATAATGATAAACAATGCAACTGTGTATACCAGAGTAACAGTAGCAGATAACACTTAGTCACATATGTATGCAATAAAATAATGTGTGGCTTAAGTGTCTAAATACATTTTGGAGTCACTGTATAGAAATAAATCTGGTACCATGCACAGTTTCTCCAGCTTAAACACACTTTCTGACTTGTTTACTGGTTGACTTTGCTGCCACCCTGTGTAAACAAGCAGAACATCTGCAATCTTTGTGTGTATAAATTGTACACACAAGTGTCAGTGTGTGTAAGGTAGGTGAACCATGTGTGCAGTTTTGTAGAGCCTAACTTTAAACGCTTTCACACTGTGTTTGTCTGTGTGTTTGTGTGATCTTTTGGTTTCTCCATGCTCTAACGTTGTCACTCTCCACATGTGTCTTTTTTCCCATGATGCACCTGCTTCTCCACCTGTCCACCTCATCTTCACTCCTCTCCACCTGTCTGCCGCTCATTCGGGTGGTGGGGGCGGGGCTTCTAGCCTCCAAAAAAGAGGTTGGATTATAATCCCGACTACTCCACAAATGCTGTGGTGCAGGTAAATGTTTCCTCTGTCTATCCTTACATATAGTTTCTTCTTCTATGTGATCATCTTTTGTGTTTTTGTCTCTTGTCCAGTCTTAACATTTCTTCTTCTTTGGTCTTTATTTGTCATTTTCCCTCCCATTATACTTTGTAGTACAAACAGACCATCTTAACCCTCCTATTACCCTCAATTTAAAGACCCCAGCAATTTAAACCTTCAGAATATGATTTTTACCCAAGTTTGTGTCAGGTACTTTGTTTATTTGTTGACTACCTAAATAGCCATTAAATAACAAGACAAAAAATGATGCCAAACATGCATTTAGAGACATTAAACATTGAACGGGGGCAAATTGTCCCCAAAGAAATAAGGAGGGTTAAACACGTCTTTACACATCTTATCTGTCATTAAACATTTTTACACACTTTCAAGGTTAGGTGACAACTTGCAGGACCAAATATCTCGGTGCTAAATGTATCCCTTACCATTACATCAATCTGACTGTTTACCAATGCTGACAGACGGTTATATTCATAAATGATTTCCTTGCCTGGGAATGATTTAAAGGACTGGAAATGAAGTACAACTATAAGTAGACCACCTTCCTAACTGGAGCAATACAGCCAGTACCATCAAATGAACTAAAATGTTTGCTTTATAATTATGACAGGAAGCTGTATATCTGAGGACAGTAAATGTCTGACTCATCATAACTGCTCCTTTATCAGTTTCTTTATTCTTCTATTGCTGTCATGTTTTATTTGCATCCACAGCCATTGTGCTTTGTTTAAATTTTTTGTTACACTGCATTGTTGTTTTTCTGGGTTAAGTATCTACAAATCACTGATGAATTCATGCGTTCTTGTTCAGTGTTTTGACTAAAGAACGTTTTGATGAAATTGAAATGATAAAAAAATTGTTATTGTATTTTTTTAGAAGCCATTTTATATTAGTTTGTAAAGGATATTTAAAGTGTTTGTTTTAAGATTATGATTACAATACAGAAGTGATACAGAAATACTCTTTTCCTGTGCCTGATTTATTTTTTATCTTCCTTTTTGACCTAAGATCAGTTTTTCTGTGCTAAAATTGCATTTCCCTTCTTGTCTCCCCTCAAAGTCACACATGGATAAGCAAGAATGAACACAGCGGACTGCTGCATTGTGCTCTGATTTGTTGTAATTTATCCCTGGCTGTGTCAAAATAAAGTAGGCTTGGTGCTTTTGAGCCACGTAATAGAGCAAGGCTTCTTGTGACCTGGTATCATGTGCAGCCTCTGTACTGTTTTGTTTGCTGGCTTTTGTTGGTCTCTCAGTTAGGTACAGAGGGGCCCCATCCCACATTCATTCTAGCAGGAGGTCATTTTCTCAGTCCTTCAGAGTGAAGCAGAGAGACGAGGAACCCTTGTCGCTCACAGCCGTCTTTGCGCATGCGGGGGGAAGGTTTTGAGCGTTGCGCAGGATGGGAGAGTAACATGTTTCTTTGTTCCTATGGATCTCACTCTTGCCTATTGTTATATGCTCTCTTTCAGTCATCACTTTATCCCTCATCCTCCGAACGGCCTGAGAGACCCTCAAGGTAAGACCCTCTTTCAGTTCTGAGCCCTGCTTTTCTATCTAAGACTGTTTAATTTCCTAGAAAGATGTTTATTTTTATCCACTGGAAGACACAAGCTAAGCTTCCTTGGTTTAATATAATATTCTCATACGTTTAAGAATTAAGTCACTTTTGGTTGTTGTTTGCATGTGTGTATAATTGTATCCACTTATTCACATACTCATTCTGGTGTTTGTGTGTGTGCAGGTGTGTGTATGTGTGTGCATGACATCATGACACATGCTGTGTATAGATTAGAGGGCATGAGATCTCAGCACTGTGTTGTAAATGGCTGTTCATTGTGTGCTGGACTACAATTATAGTGTCACTGCTAATGTATGTACTAGCTGATTATATTGACTACAGATTCCTTCTTAATGCATTATTCCAAAGTCAAAATGTCAAAATGGGTAGTTTCACTCTAATATTAACATGAGTCATTTAAATTATACAGGCATGTCCTTCACAGATTCTTGGGTGCTGTTTAGAAATAATTATTTTTGGTATAATCTTGTTTACATAAATATGTTAATAGTCTTTTGGTAGACAACAGAAACCAACTTTTTCCATTTTTCTTGTTTTTTGTTTTATTTTTAATGTTGGATTTGTAGTTCTGCAAGCGACTACAGGAAACGACGAAAGTCTGAGCCATCTGTCACTCAAGCCAACACAGGAAGTGAGCAGAATGCCCGCCCACTGGACTCCCATAAAGCACAGACGCTGAAGAAGCCCACCATACGCTCATCTCCCTCATCTCCATCCAGAGCCAAAGGTAAACAGCTACACACAACTACACACAACTACACATAAACACCGAATACACCAACAGACAGCCTTGCCTTAAAAACATGAATATGCTTCAAGAATTGGACATCATACATTATTTTCTGTACAAGAACTACTTTATTTTACAAGTGTTTGTTCTGTTTTAAAAGCAGGTTCTCTTGTTTATAATAAACTGCCCATGCTTGTGTTAATACTATAATCAGTGTAATATGTGAATTTGTCATTCTTCTCTATATTGTACACAAACTTACTAACCTTTTTTGCTATCTGTTTTTATCTTTCTATGTCTCGCTTTTCTTTCTCTGTCAGCTCATTGAACTCACTAACCAGCTCTCCTGTCTCCTCTTTATCACGCTGCCTTGGATGTTGTTTTGATTTACAGCTGTAGACGCTAGCGAGTCGCTTTCTTCCTGTTTGAGCTCTCCAGCTATGGAGCGTCCGTCCTCTCGTCTTTCCACTGATTCCATCTCCCTCTCCACGCCAACCTGGCGTGGCTCCAAGCGCTCCATCTGCTTCAAGAATGGTTGGCAGACGAGCCCGCATGAAGCTGTGGAAAATTGGAGCAGCGCTGATGATGAATCTGCAATGACACCTACGTCCCCACGACTGAAATCTCGCAGCTGTGACGATTTGCTCTCTGATGGACATGGTGCTAGTAATGACGGGAGAAAAACGACTTCTGCAACTACCTTTCGCTCTGAAAGTGCGGGCTCATTGCTTGATGAAGATGCTACACCGCAACCTCAAGTACAAAGTCATACCTCATCCCCCAGGGGGCGCCGACATCACAGACATAAGATGCCCCATGATGCTCCAGGTTTTCTTCAGCTTTATAAGAAGATGCACCACATTGACCGTGAGCAGCTTTTGCCCTCAGATGTGATCCGTTCTGTACGTGCACGAATTCTTGAGTTGGAACGACAACAACAGCAGCAAAGACAGAACCTCCACGGCTGGGCATCTTTAGGTCACGAGGTGCCACGACAAATGGTCCCCAACCGGATATCAGAGTATGAGCAGCTCATTCAGAAGTCAAAGTCCATGCCAGACCTTGGAGATGAAAATGTTCCTTCAGGCACCACCACTCCAGGGTCCTCAAGGGCCAGCAGCTGTCCCAAGCGACGATTTTCTGTGGAATCACTTTTGGAAGAGGAGGATCCTCCTGAAATGGCACGGAGCCCCCCTGAGGGACAGCCAAGAGCAGGACCAGACAGCAATAACCTGGTGGCGATTCCTGGAAAGAATCAACGGCAACATCAGGATTACTCAGACAGCGAGCAGGATGCCTGTGCTTCCGAAATGAGTGATATCCACATAGAAGGATCTTCATTGTGCAGTGAAAGTGACCTGGATCATTGCTCGCTCACCTCATCAGAGAGTTTCTACGGTTCTGTCCATCATCACGGACATCATCACCATGGACACCGTTACCACCGTCACCATCACCTGCATCAGAGTGTAGGTCAGAGCCAAGGTTACCAACACCGTCACCTAATCAGCTCCTGTAAGGGGCGTTGTCCGGCTTCTTACACACGGTTCACTACCATGCTAAAGCATGAGCGCCAACAAGAGAGGGCTCGACAAGACACCCACCCTGCTACACCTCCACTATCACAGCAGTCACCCAGTGAGGCTGGCCTTTCCAAACTGGCCTTCCTGGTCAGCCCCGTGCCTTTCCGCCGAAAGCGAGGTTCCCCGCCCACCCAGCGACGACACAGCAGAAGTGGGAGGCCTAAATCCAAAACCGCAATATACGAGGCTTTAGATGCTGCACTGCAGGACATTTATGATCACATAAGAGCAGAAAAGGGGCAAGGAGCAGCAAGGCTGTCAGATGATAGCATACTGCGACGGTTACTGGAGGAGTTGCTACCAGACGTGCCCAAGCGTAGCTCTTCTTTGAGGGTTCAGAGAGGGTTCGGCTCCCCCTCCTCCTCCCACATCCACCAGCCTTACCATGGAGCTCACCAATGTGCCTCCTACCAACCGCAACACCACCATGCAGACTCCTCCAACAACAACCAGCACTCTAACGCTAATGCTAACGCGCACTGCTACTCAGGTGCAACTATACTAGCTCCCCCCAAAACCTTGTTTTGTTTCTTCAGTATCATTATCACTGAATCTTCATGTCATAACCTCAGATATTCCCAAACAGACATGCAAATGCTTTCACTTCTTTTCTACAGTCTTTTTTTATATAGAAAAATACCCTGTTGGAGCCAAAACTCCTAGTATATAAAAAATTCCACAAGTGCTGTAAATATAGAGCACATTCAGTTTTATTAAAAAAATGTAAACAAATTTCTAAAAATTAAAAAAAAAAGTCAAGTGCAGTTTCTAAACTTATTAAAACTTCATTTTAGTTAATTCTGGGGCTTTTCATATTACACCTAACCCTGGATTAAAACCCTCTTAAACCCTGGCTAAGGGCCAGTTTTAATCTTAGGTTAAGATTTTTTACACTATAAATCTATATTACATTAAGACTTTTAATATACTTTTAATAGCAGGATGGCTACAAATTAAAAGAAAAAAATGTTTCATGCTTTACAAATTGTAAAAGGATTCAAGTGGAAAAGAAGTGCTAGCAGTTTATATTAATGTGTATCTGGTATATGCATGATGTCTTTACTGCAATTCATTTTCCCTTTTGTTTATGTCTTTGCCTGTCATTTATTTCCTTATTTTGTTTATTTCTTGATTATGTTTTATAATATTATTTATGCCACTTATATAATATTATGACACTTTAAATTTTATTTGTTTATATTATTTAATCATGTTTTTGCTTTTACACTGTGATGACAATATTTGGTTAATACTCTTTTTTAAATGCATGTCATTTTAATGTCAGATGTGCTGTGTATCCTAAACATCATCCTTTGCTTTTTGTTTAAAATGTGAAACAAATATTGGTGCGTTTACAAACAATCTAATTTTACTGTCAGCACCACTGATGTTTTTGTTGTGTTGACCTTTTCATTGTGTTTCCACAGATCAGGGGTCTGATTCTGGTCGTCTTACACCACAGAGCAGAAGACTCACACCAGAAAGAGAGGTAGACAGATGTTTATATCAGTTTCACAAGTGAGGATTGTGTTTTATTAATAAAAACATTCAGGGCATGCATTGCTTAAAGAGTAGCTTTAGGCAACTCAAATAAAGTGCAACTCTTGTGCTACTTGCGTGTTACTTGCGTGTTGTTGTTGTGCTAAAACATAAACCCAGTTTCAGTGTATTGGTTTAGATGCCTGGGATAGCTGATGGTATCTCTGCTTGTCTTGTAGGTTTCCTCTAAGCAGATGACCTATCTTATCTTGTCTTCTCTTCTCCATCAGAAACAGTCTGCCAGGGCAATTTATGATTTTAAAGCTCAGTCTGCCAAGTGAGTACAAATCCAAGAGTCCATCTGATGCATGTTAATGACATCACAACATGTTATCGTGTCTTCGTGATGCAGTCGTTCTGAATTTTGGGCTCAATTAAACGCATGTTTTTTGCTATTTGTGAGGTTGCATTTGCTATTGCATAATTGCTGTTGCATTTGCTTCTGCGTAACAAGTTGCCAGATCATCTGCTGTTAATGTCTGCAATTAAATCGTCGTTCATTGCATGAGTATGTGGAGTTAAATGCAAACGCTTGCCAGCACAACCACTGGAGTTCCCATGAATCTCCAAGAATTTCCAGCTGAAATGTGCATATCTTAATGTAATAGCATTCATTTTTATTTAAAATAATAGAATTGTTGTTTTTGTTTTTTTCTCTGAATTTGTTTTTTGGTATTTCGGTTTGCCTCTGGTTTAAATGTGTTTCTTCACCAGGCAAGGTCTATATAATATATATGTGTGTGTGTGCATGTAGGGAACTTTCCTTTAAGAAAGGTGATGCAGTCAATGTCATCAGACAGATCGACAGTAACTGGTATGAGGGGGAACACAGGGGACGGATTGGGATTTTTCCCATCTCATATGTGGAGGTCAGTGATCCTGGTTCATGTTTTCTACATACATGTTCTTCTACACACCAACATTTGTTTATGCATTTCTTTTGGTGTAGTACTATAGTTATTGCTATGGCAACCAATACACTAGTACGCTGTACGAATACACTATTTGAAAAAACAAATCCAGTTTCATCACCTGCAAAATGACAGTGTGAACAGTCAGTACTACAGATTGTATCTGAATAATCAATCTGAATGCAATGTGGTGCAATGTGAACAGCACCAGTTTGACATCGATTGCTTTCCACTGATAAGTTCTAACTGACGCTTCTCATTGACTCTCTCAGAAGGTGGCGTCTCCAGAGCGGAGGCAGCCTGTGCGACCTCCACCCCCCGCTCAGGCTCGAGAGATGGGAGAGGCCATCGCTCGATACAACTTCAATGCTGACACTAATGTGGAGCTTTCCCTCAGAAAGGCAAGTGAATTTCATAGAGGATATTAAACGTGCTACTAAAACATCTTCAGTATGACTATTTCATCTAAACCTCAAGCTCTCCACAAAGTTCTGGGGTCTCCCGCTGCTTCTTAGAAAAAGATTCCAGTTACCTTGAATATAAAAATATTTTATATAGGCCTATCTGAGCATAATTTCTGAAAGTTTCTGTTTTAGGGCGAGCGAGTAATCCTGTTGAGGAAGGTGGATCAGAATTGGTATGAAGGGAAGATTCCGGGCTCAAACAAGCAGGGAATTTTTCCTGTGTCCTATGTTGACGTGATCAAAGGTTCTCCGTCCAAGAGCCCCAGTCACCAAGGAGACACGCACACACACAGGGCACAGAAGGTGAGCCTGTAGCTGCAGAGTTGACCACCACAGACACACATCCATGCATCCACACCCACCTGAGGAGAGGTTAAGGGTGCCAGAATGTTACACCTTAAGGGACCCTCCCATAATAATATTTTACCTTTGTATCTTAAAACATACAGTATGTAAAAATGGTCAGTCAATTTGATTTAAAAAGTGTGTTTTATAACCTACTGTCTCCTTACAGTGATGGGGTGTGAGTTATATGATAGTGCCATATGATTTTTCTTTGTGATTTTCTTTTTCTGCTGTGAGTGCATTTCAAAAAGGCACAAAAAGCTTTTAATTTACTGTATCTGTCTTGTATACCTGTCTTGTTTAATTTACCCACAAATGAAATTCAGTCATTATTGAAGCCAATAAGCAAATCTTCCTGCTTTTTTTCCCGCTGAAGCACAACACAGACTCTTCCCATTTGCTTTGGTTTAATTCTGCTGCTACGACCCACCTCCACGAAATCACTAGCGAATGGCTGTCACTCACAGTGGGTGTCTCCGCCCCTCACCCCTCATCTTCCTGTGGAAGCCCAGTTCCACCCACTCCTCCCCCCTTACCCATCAGCCTTCACTGCACAAGCCCCCAGCCGCCTTCTCCACCTGTGAGAAAATTTACCCCATCACCACAAAACCTTTCCTCAAAATGCTCCCATGTACCCAAAACACTGGTCGCTTCGGAGTCCTCAAATATCTCCCTGTATTCCCATGAACTTCTCTACAGGCAGAGAGCTGTAGATATAACTGAAAGTTTCAATCTACCTCAGAAGCTGATCCCAGATCAGAGTCAGGAGCTGTTGAGACCAGCGCCTGACAGTAAAAAATTGTTAGAAGATCTGTGTGTAAAGCAGCAAAGCTTAAATCAAAACTGTAAGCCATCAAGGGTTATATATGAGCCAAATTCACATGACCAGCTTATGTTTCTAACCCGCCAACTTCACAATGAACTTAAAGTCAGATTGGCCAACCAATCAACAAGAACATCTAATAAAGAGGTATTACCTGATTGGTCAGTGTCCAATAAGCCTCTTTCCATCAGTTCAAATCAAAAATCAGAAATGATAATGGATAAAGATCATGTGATCAACAAGAAAAAGCATGAGAAACAGTTGTCAGTCGTTGTGAGGGACAAGTCAAAGTGTCCTGCTTCAGTAGAAGAGATTAAATGGGAGGGACTTCCTGAGTTGTTCATAAAGGAGGAAGACGATGAAATATTCAACAGTTCAGGCTTGGAGGTTCTTCCAAAAAAGGAGGTAGCGCATATTGTGTGACAGACTCATGATATAATTTTGTGCCCTATGATATATTAAACATCCTAATAATCCTGTATAGTAATAATAGTCATCATTCTTGCATGTCATTTAGACTACAGGTCCAAAATTATAATAATAATACAAGTAATGTGGATTCATAGTGAAAACAATTTCAGTTCTATCTTTCTTTTTGTCAGGCTGACTTCTCATCTGTTACACATCGCGTCACATCCATCACTCCATCGATCCCCTTCACCTCCCCTCCCACCCATAACTCCTCACCTACTCTTTCCTACACTAGCTTTTCACTTGCACAAACTCAATTAACTGCCTCTGCTGTCCACTTTTCACCTCCTTGTGCTTCTAAACCTTTTCCAAGTATGTCAACTCCCTCAGCTCCTCTTGCTACATCTCTGTCTTTGGTACCCTCCTCCTCTACCCTCCCATTCTCCTCTTTACCTTCCCCTTCAGACTCCCCTCACCCTCCATTATCTATCTGCTCACCGCCTCCTTCACCTCCTTTATCCCCTCCAAGCTCCCCAATCCCTCCTTCTCCTCATCCTTCACCTCCTTCATTAACTCCTAAAATGTTTTATTCACCACATTCTTCTCCTCTCCCATCTTCTTTACCTCTATGTCCTCTACCATCTTCATCTTCCATTTCTCGATGCCCATCATCTCCTGCCCCTTCACCTCCCTCTGTCCATCCACAACTTTGCTCTCCTCCACCCACATCTACTGCTCTTTTCTCTCATATCCCCACCTCCATGTCTCCTCCTCCCTCCTCTCCTCCATCTCCTCCCCTGTCTCCATTTCCGTCCTCTCACCCCCCTCTTTACTCCTCCTGCAAACCTCTTCTACCAACCATCCCCGCCTCCCCACCCCCCTCTCCATCTCCTCCCCCTTCTCCTCCTCTAGCTTTACCTCAGTGTTCCTCAGATTGTAATAAAGCTCCTGAGACACAACCACTTCCCTCCTCTGCTCCTCTTTGCTCTGCTTCTCCTCCTCCCTCTCCTGTAACCCCAGTCCATGCTCAACCCTCTGCACCCAACCCTTCATCATCTCCCTCTTTTCCTGCTCTCTCTCCGCGTTCACAGCCTCGGTGTCCTAAAATCAAGGTAAAAATAGTGAAAGAATGTTTACACTCTGCTGTGTAAATTCTCTAACTTAAAGGAAATGGCTGCTGTGAGGAGCATGAGCGTGTGAGTTGTTTACCTGCAGAATGTCTTTCGAGTCGAGGTTGTGTGCAAATAAATGTACAGAGCTGTGTGAACTGTACTACCATCATTCAACTTAGTTTTCATTCAGTTTAAATATGGCAACTGTCTGGCCTATAAAGTCAGTCTGTTTGCATGGATGTGTTGACTCTTGCAGTTGTACTGTATAGATTAAATCCCTAATAATTCAATTTTTTGCATGACTATTAAAACTGAAATTGAATTAATATTACGCTTCTACAAACATTGTTAAATCAGTATTTGTATTTTAATCCACATCTAAACTATAGGTATTTTAAAAAATGTTTAAGAATATTTAAACATCCTAAAAATCTCAATGCAAATTTTGTAAGAAAACAGCTTTTACAGAATACATCTTAAATTAAGTTTGTTTGTTTTTTAGCAAATTGAATTTGCAAAAAAAATTTGGGATTATTTTTTCCCCAAAAAATGATTCGGTTCACACAATTTGCAATTAAAACATCAAGTTTTAAATATGTTTAAATATTTTAATAGCTGACAAAAATATTTATATAGATAGATATAGATTAATAAAATTGTTTTTGTTTTTGAATTGAGAATAAGACCAGCAATGAGTTTGTGAACACTGCTGAGGTAAATTTTGTATGTGGCTGCTTAAATCTGATTGGTTGTCATGCATTTGATTCTTGCAGACAGTTTATAAGCAGGAAGTGGTGGTTGATGGTAAGCCGCCACGTAGCCCTATTTCCACAAGGAGGCGCTGTTTATCTCCCAGTTTATCACCCAGTAGAACCCGGAGGGTAGGATGGAGTGTGCTGTGACACTAGCAGTGGTGCAGGCTGGGAAATGGAGTCCTTTCTAATCCTTTATGCTGTTTATAGTTATTGAATATTGAATTTCCTCTTTGTGCATATAATAAGGTTTTCTCAGAGCTCAGTGATGACAGAGACTCACAAAATGATGCCCTGTGCCTGGATTTGGTGTGATATACTGACCCATTGAGGCATTATCAATGCAGTATACTGACTCTCTCTCTCTCTCTCTCTCTCTCTTTAAAACCCCCTTAGAAAATGATGCAGGATACGCTACATGCAAGTGGTGACCCGTAAGTTATATTTTTAATATAAAATGCCCAACATACAGTACATTGCACAGATATTTCAACAGAACATTTAAAAAACATTGTTTTAACATTGCTTCAGGTTCCAAGCGGTGTACAATTACGTGCCCCGTAATGAGGACGAGCTGGAGCTGAAGGAGGGGGATGTTGTTGATGTAGTAGAGAGATGTGATGATGGCTGGTTTGTTGGTAAGACTGTTAAACAAGCTTCTACAACACGCCATATAATTGTATTAATACGCATTATAATACACATTATAGCTCATTTCTGAGAGAAGTGTTCTTGACATTTAAAATTATTAAAATGGGAATGATCTTTAAACATAGTTTACGGAATAACAATCAGTTAAAGAATCAATTTCGGAATAATCAATGGAATATAATTTAGTTTTAATTTAGTATAAATTATTAATAAAAGTTACAGTATGTAACTATGTTTCCGCCCTTGCTTGCTTTTATCAGGTACCTCACGAAGAACAAGGTTGTTTGGAACGTTCCCAGGAAACTATGTCAAACCACTTTAACAAAGAGGAAACAATGGCACAACTTTGGCCACTCCAGTGCCTACTGTGTAGGGCCAACATGGCACCTCACCTTTGATAAAGTGTGTGTGTGTTCACCAAACCCTTCGCAAATAGCTCTGCCATTTCTGCACAGACAACAACTGACGTTTGTTTCACTTTGAGCACTTTCGTTTTGTGCCATTTCACACCCTCCTGATCTTTCATCTGCTTTTCTAACAACAGCACATTGGTGAATGTTTTCCTGCTGTATAGGAATTCTGTGTTTGGTAGGTAAGGTACAGTCAGCAATGGTCAGTAGATCAGTAAACATGTAACACTTCAAAGAACAGACCTCAGTCATCAGTGTTCATACAAGTGTTTGTGTGTCTGTGTGTAGAGTAACAGACAGCGTACAGTAGCAATAGACATCACTGATTATATTATTAGATGGGTCATAAACAGTATCGTGGACAATTATGAAGTTGCTTAAATTTCCGTTCTCCCTTTGTAAAACAGAGAGACTTTGCTCCTGTGTGGCCAAAATAAGAAAGTGTTCATACAATGGATAGAAACAGGTATTTTTACACTTTAATTGTATAGGTAATACTTTTGCCATACAAATTTACAGAATAAGTATCACTGAGAAACTCTTAAATCAAACGATAGTGTTCGGATAATATCAGTGAATTTGTACAAATTGTCGTTTCAAAGAAAGCGTCATGACATTCTGGGAAAAAATTCGCTTTTGTCAGATTTGGTAAAGAAGTAATTTGACTAATGAAGTTGTTTTCTAATTTTTACTTGAATTTTATGAGTGCACCAAGTTTTAGAATTATAAACCAGGTGTGAGTTAGTCACCTGACTTTTCATATGGTAAAAAAAACATGTAAATCAAGACTGAATCATTGCTTGTTTTAGAAATGAATGACAACAATGTTACAATAACAAGGTGAGACTGCTATAATCTTATTTTTTGTTTGTGTAAGGTAAGTTACGTAAACTAACAAAAATTAACAAAATTGTGATCCTCCCCCCCCCCATTTTTCTCTCACACTTTTCTTTCAAAGATTGAGCACCAGTGTATCTCTGCCACATTTCTCACAAGATCTTTTAAATCTGCATTTTGTTTTACACCAGAAAAGCTGTTGATCCTTGATTTACAGTTTGTTGTATATTGACATTTCAAAGTTAGTTTGAAGGCTTTGAATACCAGTATTTACTGCACTAAGTGTATCACTTGTGTTGTTGTGTTCGCATTTGAAAGCATATAGCTTGTGTTGCATTGGCTTTTACATGTACGAATATTCAGTATATGAAGAGTGTGTCTATGAATTTCACAGACAGCAGAGCAATCTTAAAGCACCTTATACATTTTAGTTGTATTCATTTTTTGTTTTCTTTAAAGCTGAAGTGTGTAATTGTTTATTATAAAATTATTTTATCTTTGCTTAACATACCTACAAAGTATTAATAATAAACCTACAAATAAAAGCAAACAAATATTTTACTCTGCCTGACAAAGCAACATTGGCTCAACCAGTGGTATGATTTTGCGATTATTTATCCAACCAATGAAGGTGAGTGTTGGACCTGTTACAACACCTGAAATACATTTAGCGACAGAAATTGCACACTTTGGCTTTTGTAATTACACTGTTTGTATTTTCCAGCTTCACTGCTGTTTGCTAAAAAAACTTTGTATGTCCTTTTGTATTTTACTGTACATGAAGTTCACTTACATTATAAAGTCCTTCCTTTCACACTCTGCATCTCATTTTGGTTTATTTCATCTTTATCATTCATCTCATGTGCCAGATTTATTCTAGACCCTCAACCTCTTTGGTGCAAAAAAAATATATGCAAAAAGTGTGCAAATAACATTTTTGGGGACTAATAAAGGACTTCGGATACACACTGTAGTCAAACTGGAGTCAAGAGATTTTTGTCAACACTGTTTGACACTGTGGCTACAGCCACAAACTACAAAGGACTTCATTTGGAAGATTTTTTGACTTTTTCCTTATAGGCTTTTGACTGATCAACATATAGTGTTAATAGATGTATTTGCTTGAGAGCTGGTAAGTTTGAAAGAATTTTGTGTAACCTGCAAACTTTTAAATAAAGTTTCTCTCTCTCTCTCTCTCTCCCTCTCTCTCTTTCTGTCTCTCTCTCTCTGTCTCTCCTAATCTCTCACTATTTAATACTCTATATCTAATAAATTTCTGCTTTTTTGAATATATGACTTTCTTTATCTATTGCTTTAGCACTCATTTTTCTACCTTGATGACTGAATCTATGATACTTTGATATAATGGAAGTAAACGGTATACTTTATTCATACAGTGGCTCCAAAAAGTCTATTAAGTGTTGTTACCCTTTCAGTTGCAGGTTAGTTATATTAAACTTGGCTGTGTGTATTTGCTGTACACACACATTGTGTACACACTAATGTTTAAGCACAGACCAATGCTGTAGGTGTAACCAGAAAGATGTGAGGCTCTGATTTACTTTAGTTTGTTTGGCCTTATACCCAAAACCTTTTATGGAATGAACCAATCGGGCCTGTTGAAATGTGATTTCTGCCAATATCTCTCTACGGATTACATTGTTACTGAAGAAGAATGAACTTTTCAGTCTTTTTTTAATATTTATGTTAAGATCTGAACCAAAAGACACACTGCAATGAATCAGATAAAACAGAGAGAAAACTCGAGCGTTTGAAGCTGAGATTAGTTTACATGAGGAGTCATTCAGGGAGAAGAGAGAATTTTGTTTATCAATACTGTATCAACAGAGTGGAAAAGTAGAAATTGGCCAAATGAGAGGAGAAAATGTAGAAATGAGTGAATTAGAGAGACTGAACTCTGAGCATAACTAAATGTGGAGGAAGAGAGAGTGAGAGAGAGAATCAGATTGGTAATAAAAGAATGTGCCTGTAAGACTTCACAAGCCTCCGCTTGACTCACTTACCAAATATGGGCAGAAGCAGTGAGCTCTGTTTCCAGGCCCATACAAGCACCCGGCCAGCCATGTGGTCCCAGCCACCAGAGGGCCAGAGCAGGCAGCAATGAACTGGATTACTGCTTCTGTCTTGTTTAGATGTATGCAGGGTGTATGCAGTGGTTGGTGTTGCTCTAAAACTCTGATCTGAGAACAGTTTTGCTGCAGATCTCACAGATTCGTAGTACAATCTGAGAGGAACTTCAGAGAACTTTAAACTAATGTTTAAAGTAATTGAGAATATCCAGCTACTCAACATTATGTCATTCAGCACCTGTCTAAATGCCTCTCAGACAGGTTTCCAGCCTGTTGAAAAGACTAGCAGACTAACTATAGTCTACTAACTATTTGACCAGCACAAATTTCCATGATAAAAACATGGTGGCCAACCAACATGGCTTTTCTGGTACACAAAGAAAAGTGTTGATGGTTAAGTTACCAAAAAAGCCAGAAGGACCAGCATCCAAAATAAAACATACTGGTGACCATCAATGCTGGTGTTTTTAACTGGGACAGTTTGGTGACCAATTGAATGGTAACTATAAGCACCCACATGATCGTACATCTTGGGTGCAATATTCTTCTTTGTCCGAGACTAAACTAAAATTTGCTGATGTTTAAAAAATCTTGTCTTTTGGTTACTTTTCTGGTTACTATTAACTTTTTCATGGAAAAGAACAACCTGTTGATTCTGCTAGATGATGATTTTTCATGTAGCTATCCCTTTAAAACGTTTAAAAGGTTATCCATGAAAATGAAAGTGTAAATATGGCTTGGCCGTATTATCTTAAATACATTACATTGATATCAGCTTATGGTGGTTGTGATTAGTTATGCAAGTGGAGATTGTAAATGGATGTAGAGAAACAGCTTTGGAAGGGAGGAGGGAAAGATGAGATGGAGGAAAAAGTGATGAACAAACAGAGATAAAGAGGAAAGTGCAAGTAGAGAGAGAGAGAGATAGCCCTCACACTGTAGGAGTGGTCTCCCCTCTTCTTTTTAAAGATCTAGATCTGAATACACTATTACACTTGAGAGAGACTTTCTGTGACACACACACACCTCTGCTGGAGATATGCCATTCCAAATTGTGCTGGAAGGATCCGCACCATGGGGTTTCCGACTTATTGGAGGAAAGGACTTCAGCCAACCTCTCACTGTAGCCAAGGTGAGTGTGTGTGTGTTAGCGTCTGGTGCTATTGTGCAATACTCACCTTAAGAGGATTTGTGTATTTACCTTATTAAAGTCTGAGTTCAGTTTTGGTATGAAAACTACTGTGTGTGTGTGTTTGTGTGTGTGTGTGTGTGTGTGTGTGTGTGTGTGTTTGCTCAGAGTAAAGGACTCCCACCTGTGCACAAGGGCATCTGACTCATTTATAAAAACAGAAGCTTACATCACTCTTATAAATATAAAAAAACATAATCTAAGACAGCAGACATCACAGCTGAATCACCGAACTGTTTCGGAAAGTGTGTGTTCATTATGTAATCCAAGTAAGATGAAATCATTTCTAAAATGAATGCTAGACAACACATAACCTAAAGTGGTACATAATAAAGATAAAACAGATAACAAACTCAAGCACAGGTAGCAAAGACAGATAAACAGGTATCTGGCATCAATGAGGATTTCAGAATATAATATCCCTTCATACCAGGTACAAAGACAACTTTTGATGATAGAACAATGCCTGTTCTGATCCTATTTATGTTACATAGGGTGTGTGCAGCTAAAATTGTTAGTGATGAATCATTCGTGCTGGAACTAACATTTGGATCCACGCACCTGTTGTGGCAGCAGAGTTGTGTATTCTTCATCCAAACAAATGTCAGAGAGAGTGCAAAAGAGAAAGAAAGAGAGTGATAGAAGGACAAACTGATTTAAACAGCGCTGTATTCCTTCCTTAAAGGTACAGTTCACTCAAAACAAAAATTCTGTTCAACTTTGTTTACCTTAATATCTCAAACATGGGCGATGCCATAAAGGTGAGTTAACAAATGAGGAAAATAAAACTGAGGAAAATGATAATTTATGGTGTTTTGATACATGACGACCCCGATGTCCCTTTGTTTATAAATAAAAATGCAAAAAATAAAACATTTTAAAGTCCATAGGTTAAGAAAGAAAGAAAGGAAGAAAGAAAGAAAGCTACAGCTGTACTGTATCATTAATAGTTAACTTAAGTTAACTTAAGACATTTGCTCTGATTTTAAATTGCTACAGCCTGTTGCGTGACCATAAATATAATGCAAAATACACACAGCAAGTTATTGTTTATTGTGTTATTGTGATTTTCTTGCCTAGAGGTTATATTCTTTTGTACAGTTCTTCGTTCTTCTGTTCTGTTCTTCGTACAGCTCTAGTTTTGGATTTCTACTGAGCTTTAATGACATTTCACCCTTGGAACATTCTGTGTGTGGATCAGCATGACAGTGTTTCTTAATCTCAACATCATGTAGCCATTTTTGGTCATACACCCTCCTGTTATCTGTCTCTAGGCTTTGGGAGTTATTACTTGCAGCTAGCACTGTAACCTGGACTTTATTAATCAAAATATACTTGGAAACTGTCCGTGTTACTAGCAGCATGTGTTTAAAATGTAAAAGCAGGATTAGTGGGCCTATAACAGTTCTGTACAACAGAACTTGCTGAGAGAGAAAGAATAGAAAGAATGTTTAGTGTAACAAATTTAGTGTTAATCTACAAAATTATTAAGTACTTTAAATGTTGTATTTCTACAATAGCATTGGTAACCTGAAACATTTGCCTTTACCACATGAGCTTGTCACAAAGCAGGAAATATATAGGTTTAGTGTGGCTGGTCTGTCATACTAAAAGTACATCTGAGGTGAATATTTACATTATGAAAAACATATTGAATTTTTGATTCTGTTTCTGCTTGCTGGGTAATAATAAGAGGTAAATCAAGAGTCCAGTCCTAGTCCAAGTTGAATATTTTAGTGTCAAGGCCGTGCAGTACCTCAGAGACCCAGTATATACCAAGATTGTGATGTATGACTGACATTTATCTACCTTTGCAGAGGGATTGCCATTTGTTTCTTATCCTGTCATACATGCCATTCTGACCATGCAATGCAAGTCATGTAATGCAATACATGTGCAGTCATATAATATATGTAATTCATCTACACTGCTTCAGTTCTGAGCTGATAACAGCAGGACTGTAGGGCTGGAGGTTATTTCTTACAGCATATTTAGTGTGGAAACTTTGCATGAGTGCACATACCATTAATAGCAAAGACAGTTCTTATTGAAATATACACAACAGACTTCCCAGCCAATAGGAAACATTCTCAGAATGTTGGCTAACGTTTAGTCAACTTTTTTTATTGTTGAAACAACTGAAATGTGATATTTTCTGGTGTTGAAATATGTTCTTGCAGTAATGTTAAATCCAGTAATGTAACATTTTAAATCATATATTTCAAAAACATTATTTTTAAGTTGTTTGTAGAATGTTTACAGAATGTTAAAAAAGGCTGAATAATGTTCTTATAATTATGCAATATCATTAATACAATATCCAAATAGCTGCATGCTTTAAAAAAATCCTAGAAATTTCAAAACATGAATATAGACAATTTAATGGAAATGATATTACATCCTAAAATTACTAGCTCGGTTACAAACAGACAGTACACACACACACACACACTATTAAAAATATATGGCCCAATGTGGTTTAAAGTGGTTCATTTCTGTAGTGAAATATCTTCTGTGTTTTCAGATATCTCCAGGAAGCAAAGCCTCCAGGGTCAACCTCTCTCCTGGTGACATTATCCTGGCAATAGAAGGAGTTTCTGCAGAAAACATGATGCACAGTGAGGCTCAGAGTCTTATCAAGGGTGCGACCTATCAGCTCACACTCACTGTTGAAAGGTCAGAGGTCACCTGTGTCCATATGAATGTACTGTAGCACGGCAACATACAATTTTAATGGAGAAACATAGTAGAAAACAAACAAGAATCATGCTAAGACAAAGGCACAAATATTTAGTACCGTTTGGCATATTGTTGGGAAGAGTGAGATCTTTTCGTGTGTCCAGATTTTCATTTTTAAACCTGACTGCATTATTGTCTTGCAGACCAGATACCAAACTGTGGTCACCCATAGTCACAGAAGATGGCCAAAGCAGTCCATTTAAAATCAACCTAGAGGCAGAGAGACAAGTATGTGTATGTTTTCATGTTGTTATTTGTAGTATGTGTAACATGTATGAGTTTGTCTGCACAATGGCATCATAGTTTGATATAATCTATGATGCAGAAACCCAACTCTCAATTTTATTTGACAGGAGTACAGACCAATAGGAACAGGCCATAATCGTAGGGCAGCTCCCTTTGTGGCTGCAGCTAACATTGATGACACACGACAGGTGGTGAGCCCAACATACAACTCTCCTATTGGACTTTATTCTTCAGGCAATATCCAGGACGCCTTACAAGGACAACTGAAGGGCCTCATCCACAACAAACCAGACAGGTGATTTATAGCCCTTCAGGGAATTTTACTGTGAGTGTGTCTGGACCAGAACCACTCTATAACCTTTCAGTCTAAATCCCTCCAGTAAATAATAAGAGCATGGCTATATATTTTTTTAAACGTTACTCAAGTTTATCATTTTAACTTGATCAAAGTGAAGCAGCAAACACTAGGAATCACTGTTATCGTAACCATACACAGACACTTTAAAACAGAATTTAAAAGGTTAAATAATGTTCCTAATTCAATACAATAACGTGAATACAATGACTAAAACAAAAGACATTTTAAACATTCTAAGAACTTTTCAAGTAACATTTTTAACAACTTTTATATAACATTTTTAATGTTTTTCTTGCAACCAAGTATTCTTGCAACCTAAAGCTATTAGCTGCATAGTCTACAGAATAATGACAGAATACATATATGTGTTTATAGTCCCAGGACACTCAGCTGTATAGAGGAGTCTGATGTATATCAGATGCTGCAGAGAAATCAAGACGAGGAGCCACATGAACCTCGACAGTCTGGGTCTTTCAAAGCCTTACAGAGCTTTATTAACAGTGAAGGTATGACCTATTCATGATATATAATATACACACTTACAAAACACAACATATTATACACTTATAGACACATATACATTTATACACACACACATGTTTGTGTGAATATACAATTCAGAAAAACATAACAGAAAGAACAAAATGCTATAACATCTTTCCTCAAAATATAACAAAATTTTAATCCTTCAGATTTATAATGTTAATAGCAAATTAAAACTGTGTTTATTGTTGAGGAATATTTTTGTTTTACAGGTACACGCCCATTAGTGACGAGGAAGGTCCGCGCTCCCACCACCAAACCTGCTCCCGCCGGAAACTTACACAAACTGCCAATGTGTGATAAGTGTGGTAACGGCATAGTGTAAGTCTCACCTATTATATTACTGTATTACTGGACATGTTCAGTTGTTGCATAAGTAATTATGGGTGACAAATACCACTGCAAATGCAATGGGGTTGAAAACTACACCCTCACATCTTTCTCCCCTCCCATCTTTTTTATGTCTCTCTCTGATTGGCTCTTTTTGTCTGTCTGTTTTCTCAGTGGAATGGTTGTGAAAGTTCAGGATAAGTATCGTCATCCAGACTGTTTCGTGTGCACAGACTGTGAGGAAAATCTTAAACAGAAAGGATATTACTTCATCGATGACCAGCTGTACTGTGAGACTCATGCCCATGCCCGAGCAAAACCTCCCGAGAGTCCTGACCTTTGACCTTCTCACAGATCTTCACTATGGGTCAACCACTGTTAAGAGCATGAATGTGTTGTTTTAACCACAGACACAGACAAACACAGACTTATGGATAGTGCTGATTTTGGTTGTCATGTGTGCTGAGATGTAGTGTTTTGCACTTTGTAGGAATAGGAGTGTGTTGATCTACAGTAACAATGGTTTTATGAATAAAGATTTTGGTTACCATGACATCTTTCAAGTATTTGAGTTGTATGGGACCACTAGCATGATTTAGGACAGCATCTAATACTTACATTTCTTCTGCTTTATCATATTTACTTATTCAGAATAAAGTGTCTACTTTTGTGGTGTTACTGCCCCCTGTAGTACTGTGATGCAGTCACGACTTCATCTTAAAACACATCCTAAAGAAAACTTTACAATTTTATTTAAAAGGTAATAAGAACTATTCATATCCAACCTCCTGTATAATATTTATGATTTTTTTATTATTAATATGTCGCCATTTGAGTTTACTGGTTCCCTAGCAGACTTTATACACATTCATTTACATACACATAAATAAACACCCAAATGTAACATTATACACATATTATGAATATGAATGATTGCGTCACAAATATTTGTAACACTTAAAACAGATTTAGTTATAATAAACTGCTGAATCGTTGAATGTAAATATTATTGGTGTTAGAGAAACTTTATTCTTTAATAAAATAATAGTTATTAATGAAGTTAAAAAAAACGCCACAGATCAATTTACACTTGAACTGGTAACGGAATTGTAAGCCACGCCCCTTTGATGCACGATGGCAGTCAGCAAAGGTAATTTTTAGCATCGAAAACACACTGTAAATACATTACATTTCATTTCATTACACTAAAGGCATAATCGATAACGTGTTTTTATCTTTCTTATGTTTATTTTGTTTCTTTTTGTCAATCGTAAAAATCGCCGCAATTCATGAATCATATTCTCTCATCATAACTGTACATGAATGTACATACTGTACTAAATATTATTGCTATACAAGAGTCATGTATTGTAAAGGCTTTATCAACAAATAAACAATTATGTTCGTTATTTGTTCTCAATTTTACAATTCTTCTTTGTTACTGCAAAATATTTTATTTATGTTAATAAGGAATAACTAACTTAAAGTAGTTTTTACACAGTAATCTTCTTTAGTAGTTTATATTAAAGTATTAATAAACTAACTTAAGTAATAACTAACTTACCGTTTTGTTTACAGAACCAGAGCATGTCTGCAAAAAAATCGCAATGGTGCCTCTTGAGAAGGAAACATTTCCACTAAATAGAGAACTGAAAGAAAAAGAAAATGCTTATAGTCAAGCAGATAAACCAAATAACCTTTTGTAAACAATGAAGTTTATTTTGAAAGGTGTTTACAATTAGAGCGGGAAAACACAGAGATGAAAACTAAGCTTAAAAAGATGGAGAATTACTGCAGGGGGTGTAAAACAGAACTGCAGAGATTTGTGAAGAGATTTATGGAGTTTAAAAACATCAACAAAGACCTGGACGTGAAGAACAAACAGCTACTGATTAAAAACCATCAGATGAGGCAGAGGATTGCTGAGATCTTAAAAGAAAATAGACCTCAGTTTGAAGATCTGGAAAAAGTCACTGAGGGATGTGATCGCCAATATCAAGAGAAACAGCAACCTATGGGGTCCAAACAACAACAAGATAAACATTTAGGAGAACCAGGATGGGAACCTCACAAACAACTTGATAGCCCACAGAATTCCAAAGAAATCCAAGAGGTCGGAAACCAAGAGACAAAAATCCTAACCCACCTACAGCAGGAAAACAAGACCCTTAAGGAAACACTGGAGCACAGTAGTCACGTCTTAAAAGATGCTGAGCTAAAAGCAGAGCGATCACAGAGGCAGCAGCATGAACTTGAGAATTGCTTGTTCGCTGTGCAGGCTGAGAAGAATTTACTGCGACAGGAGGTAAAAAGGCTCCATAAGGAATATATGAGCCTCACTAACAGTGTTTCACTGCAGCTGAAGGGGAGCAATAAAGCTGCCAGTCTCTCTACTGAAGTCAAAGAGGACAAGACACGGGGCTTTCAGAGACGCCCGCAGAGAGACATGCATTATAATCCACCACAACAAAGATCAACTGTAGCACACTGTGGGTAAGAGCAGATACAACCAGATTACAAACAATGTTTGATGGTTTATATTATCACTATTGTTTTTGTTGATTTATGTGTTCTGTCTGTGTAGGAGGAGACACAATAAAGCAGATGAAGATGCAATTTGAAGATGAGATTTGGAACAAATGAGAGAAAAAAACAGACCATTACCACAGACAGGGGGAGAGAAATATAATGTAGAATTAATAGACAGCAGTAATAGAGGCTACTATCGTTTCTCTTTAGTTTTGAAAGATTTTAAATAGTTTCTTATTAGTAAAAATATTGATTATCTGTCTTTGACAGTGGTGCACCATTAAAGATGCTGTTTGTTTGTTCATTGTGCCATGTATCCAGTCTCAGCTCAATGTATATATAATACATAAGGGCCAATAAACACAAAACAAAAGTATGTGTTTGTATTCGCTAATATTTGCTGTTAGAGATTAGAATTGCAGACTATATCTTAAAATGTCTATTGTTATATCTGTTACATTAATTACTTCTTTAGCTACAATTTACAATAACGACAAACTCTAAAGCAATATACCTCAAACAAATATCGTTGGCGCAGTTTTATTTTTACGCAGTCCTTATGGTCAGTAGGGGGCAGTAGACGTCTGTCTTTCCCATACAACAACCACTCAAGTATGCGAGGAAGAGACAGACGCGTTGTGAGACGTCATCAAACATGTCAGCCTCCTAGTGACAGCAGCTGAATTTGATCACTGGTCGAGGAACGAAAATGGTAAAATAAACTCAGTTTTGATATAAACTTATGAAATATCAATATTTACTAAAACGATATTGTATAAATTGAATTGCATTGCGATGTCACCATTTGATGACATATGGTTTCAACAGAACTATATCATAAAACGTCTAGTCTCGTTTTCGTCATATCTGATAGATGGGTGGCTTGTTTTTTTCAGGTTGTTTCAGAGGATTGTAACATTATTTTCCGGCTTAAGGGCATTTTAGAGTTTGTTTGCCTGCTTGACAACTCTAATGGTAAAGCTGATGTTATTTACAAATGAACTGGATTTTATAATGCACTGTCAAATTAGTTTTTAGTTGTTTTTATTGTTATTTTCATGTATTGTTTTTTATTAAGTATAATCGATAGTACCAACACCTTATAAATAAGCACTGTTGTATTTAAATATGTATTATAATACGTAATACTATGACTAAAATAATGGTCTAAAGTCCCTCTTTCTTTTCTTTCACAGAGACACAAAGTCAAGGCACCATCTCAAAAGGTTTCCAGAGTCTTCATTCCAAAGTGTCATCAAATAACCTTGTATTTACTGTCAGTAACAGCCCAGTGTTAATATGGCCCAACAAGTGTTTCCAGTCAAGCGTTGAGAGTCTGAAAGAAACATCCGCATGTGGAGATATTCTGAAGTATATAGAGTATGTCAAAACATCTGTAGGTTTTTTATGAACGAAAGTCGCATTAAATAAAGGCAGACTCTAATACTTTAGTTTCATACTTAAAAGTATTTTATCTTTTATTTCATATTTCATTTTCATTTAATATTTTATATTTGTATTTTCGTATTCATATTTTTTTTCATTTTTTTATATATTTTAGATATGAAAAAAATTCTCATAGCATTATTTCTGCAGTTGTTAATACTGTGTTTTGCATTTATCCTACTTCTGAACAACGTTGTGTAAATAACATGCAGTTTCTGTGCCACCCTTGCTGTAAGATAACAAACAATGTTGCTTTTGTCATTTATAGGTCAGATAATAATGGAAGCAAGAAATCATCAAAAAAGAAAGATAAGAAAAATTCTGGACCTGTGAGTGCTGCTCGAAATCTTCAGTGTACCATTTAAAAAAAACAATTTGTTCAATTGAAAGTTAACAGTCACTCCACTCAGTCACACACACAAACCAGTAAATCTTTTCTCTTGTCACGTAGACTGTTGTAAATATGAAGCTGTTGTATGAGGTGACAGAGCCTGCTGGAAATGAAGCTCTGAGTCTGTACAGAGTGTTTAAACAACAGCACTGTGTGAGGATGCCTCTGCCGATGGACTGTGTTTTGTCTGTGACCAGTGATGAAAGCTTGGAAAAGTAAGTACATGTATAATTATCTTAGTGTCTTAAAGAAACAGTACATCAAAAATAACAATACTGTTTTTTGTTGAGTGTGCTTGTAAAATTCATTAGCCATTCTACTCATACTTCATCTCTTATGTGTGTGATCTTTCAGTGTGTGTACAGGGCTGGTGGAGGCATTGAGTAAGCAGTTATCAGACATGGAGGAGGTGGTGCTACGATACAGGAAGGGCTCCTCCCTCCTGGTGCCACACCCATTTCACTTTCAGCTGCCCGAACATGCCGGACTCACCACAGTAATCTACCCCGCAGGAGTACCAGACAGTCAGCTGCAGGTTGTCAGAGAGGCAAGATATGCACAGAGGCCCATAACATTGACTTTGATTACCAAATTCCAGTGTGAATTATCTTGAACAAATCAGCTTCCTTTTCTTGCAGGAGCTACACAGGAAGTTTGAGTTGCCTGGTGACAGGCCGTGCCTTAGACGCTCCAATGCCTTCCATTTCCCTGATGAAGTGTATAAAGACGGTTATCTCCGCAACCCCCACGAACACCTGAACCCACCCAATGTTGAAGATGCTAAGGTAGAGCAGGGCTGGCATTCAGACCTGTATATTTAAAGTTGAAGAACTCAAAAATTCTTTCAATCGTTACCTTTGTTCCTGTGGAAGTGTGTTGTATTGTTTGTGTCCACAGAAGCACTATGCTTTGCCTGTATTTTGTTATTATTGTATTTTGGGGTGTATATGGGAGGCAACCTTTGGCCAGTGGGTGTGTTGCCCCCAGCCAATAACAACGACCAGGTGAAAAACAGGGGGCGTGTCTTTCTGGCAGTGTTCTGCCCATGAATTGAATCCTGCATGGTGCACCATTTAATATGTGTATGATATCCTTTGACACCAGTTTCCATTATTTGTCTCTGCAGCTGTATCTCGTGCAGGGTGTGTACAGTTATCACCACTACATGCAGGATCGTATGAACGATGACGGCTGGGGTTGTGCATATCGTTCTCTTCAGACTATCTGCTCCTGGTTTCAGCAGCAGGGATATGTGGAGACAACTGTTCCCACACACACACAGATCCAGCAGGTACACACACACACACACACAAACAATCTCTGTAACTAAGTTGTCTGATGAGGAGATAAAATAACATGTATGTTGATTGTCAGGCTCTGGTGGATGTGGGGGATAAGGAACCTCGTTTTGTTGGATCACGTCAGTGGATAGGTTCCATCGAAGTTCAAGCTGTCCTTAACCAGCTGCTGGGGGTCACTTCAAAGATCATGTTTGTCAGGTAGACAAAGTGTTTGTATGTTTATTTAGACATGTTAACGTTTGTTGATTCCACAGTGATATGATATTGTGGGATATGATATGTGATAGAACAAAGCTAATTCAAGCTAAAATCAATATACTGTATGACAAGAGTTTTAATAGTTTGAATTGTTTCAATGCTTGTCTTCTGTTTGAAGTCAGGGATCTGAACTTGCAACCAAAGGCAGAGAACTAGCCAATCATTTTCAGACTGAGGGAACACCCATCATGATTGGTGAGTTAATTTTTTTGGCTTTACATTTCAGCTAGTAATTGTATTATATACATTGCTTGTTTTTAAGAGATATTATGTCTTGCTCTTTTAAATGTAAATGATCAATTAAATCAATCAATTGATAAAAGGATGTTTATGTTTTTGCAGGTGGAGGTGTGCTGGCGCACACTATTCTAGGTGTAGCATGGAGCGAGAACTCTGGACAAATACGGTTCCTCATTCTGGACCCTCACTACACTGGTGGAGAAGACCTGCAAACCATTATTGACAAGGTGCAAATGACAACAACACTAGCTAGCCAGGCTTTTTATTGTAATCATAAAGTCTCATTAAATTATGTCTGCACACTTCTGTATATCTGTGTTCAGGGCTGGTGTGGATGGAAGGGGCCGGAGTTTTGGGATCAGACCGCCTATTACAACCTCTGCCTTCCCCAGAGACTCATGACCATCTAAGTCACGTACATGACACTGACTCTGTGTTAGTTATTCATAGGGGAGTCTTGCAGGAAATCTTATTGTTTCAGTGGTTACAAATCAAACAGTGATGTATTAAAGGAATGATTTATTACTCAACATCCTTAAAATATTACATCATTCTTTAAACAGCTTATTTTTCCATCACAATCATTACAGGAATGTACAACATGGGTGTTATAATTGTATTACATTTGTAACATCACTGCCCAATTACAACTTCATCTTATATCTTCACAAACACCAAGTCAATGTTTTAATTTAATCAAAAACAAATGGTGTCTAATTCCGAAATATCCGTCAGCATTTACAGATCATGAAATAAACGAATGCCTTCATTGCCTCCTTTAAAGAGCAAATGACTTCAGTCATTAGTGGTTCAGTAAAAGTTACTTTGCTTGCAAGATCTGTCCATCCAACTAGTAACTGTTTTGTATCTAGTCTTCCACATGCCCGCAGGTATACGGTGTCTGCAGAGCTTGCTGCATTCAAAACAGTTATGCCTGCGTCACAATATATTCCTTTCATACACGCATCCTAAATCACTGACCCAGAGCAGGATCACATGGATTCTAAACGGATAAGGCTACAGTAATTTTAAATGGACACACCTGCTGTATACAACTGTTGACCCATTTACCACAGTTATATAATTGCCAAACAACTGGCATGCTTTTAACTTGAATCTCACTCTTCGCGAGAACATGCATCACCAGTCGCGAGCTTTCTTGCCATCTTGCGCGTCGGAGTTCGTGCGGCCTCTCTTCCGTCCGGCCAGCGGTCCGGCCAGCGCGTGCTGCTCCATCAGCGCCGGTGCTGATGCGACCTTCCTCAAGTCGCGTGTTCTCCGTTGTGCGTTTAAAATCTTAGCGCACTCCTCGAATCCACAAGACCAGGCAATGTCTTCTGCTGTCTGTCCGGAGTTGTTGCAGATGCTACACAAAATGGGTGATTAGAACAATGCACATGAGTACATACAACTAAATGAGAATTTGTATGGATGTATTAACTGATACATAGCATTAAATAAAACATTACACGTTTAAATATTAAAGCAGTTAATATTTAGCAGTTTTGTTTGGTTTAAGCAGATGTAAACAATAGAGACGAGACACAGAAACGTCAAACTTACTCAAACTGCGCATCGCTGGCCATCAACGCGCTTATACACTCCAGGCTTCCAGCCCTGGCTGCTTTATGCATGGGGGTCTCTCCACTTGCATCCTTTAAAAAGAGGTAATTGTCAAATTGAAGGCATTCGCAACAAGGCTGTGTGCATTCACATCACTTCTGAATAGCAGACGTTCTGCAGAAATGACGTTAAGTACCTGTTGGTTCGCATCGGCACCTGTTTGGAGCTGCCAAAGCAAGCAGAAAGCCTCGCCTCCGCACGCGGCTAGATGTGCAGGGGACTGTCCAAAGTCATCCATAGCGCCACTGACCGCGAATCCGCTTTCGAAAAGATCATTCGTGCAGTCCAGCTGTGTGTATTAAAACGAAACAGAAACCATATATTACAAACTGCAACGCTTTGTAGAATAGACGAACACCTTCCGTTTGTGAAATCTGCTATTTATAACAAACGGGGTATTTAAATTAAATTACGTCTGACTTACCGACTCGGTCTCGAGCAAAAACATGATGTCTGGTTACTTCCACAAGGAACAGTGCCACATAAAAATGTATTGATACGTGTCTGCGCTGAACTTAACAACCTCCTCCTCCGTCGATCACTTGTGTTCTGTAAGCAAACAACTGCACATGCTGGACACAGCAAAGGAGAAACGCTATTTAGGTCACGTGCTTCACAGAAATCAACCAATCACGATCAAGAGCGAGCAGTCAGTATCACGTGCCTTCACGCGTAGCCTCCTACAGCTCGTGAAGTTGTGCGGTTCTACACGTACACAGTCCGTCATGTACAGCTATTCAGCAACTCGCCAACTGTGTTCACCGATCTGTTCATATGCGAATCAACACGTACATCTAAGAAAGCCAATGCACACACAATGCTGTTAATGCTATTAGGAAATAGTGTTATTACCTTAAACTAGGTTTGCACTTAAAGAAAAATAAGCTGCCTTTAATGTCTTTAATGCAAAGTTAAAATGATTATGAATGTTATATACAAAGTTAATGAATGTTTATATATATGTTTCAATCAGAAATTAGTCATTCAAAATTATCTGGTCTCGAAGAAATGAAATGTTGTTTTGTTGGACTGTTCCCATAATGTCTAATTTTGTTTTACTATTTTTTGTCTTTATTTATCAGAGCTTATTGTCCCTTGCATGCGTTGTGGCATCTGTTGTCTTCCCAAAACGTATTATCCCTCATTTCACAAATGAGATCTGCAAGTGGGCCATTTTTTTTACAGAAATCTGGAAGGGTAATGGGTCTGTTATGCTGTGTGCCATATGCCCACACTCTACCAGACTGCCAGCCTTTATAACAAAGTTGGCAACATAACTAGCATTAAACAGGCACATGACTGCGTTCCATCCCAGCTAACAATTTTATGTTGTATAACCGTTTCCCTAACGTTACAGGATGTAACAGAAACGTTTAAAATATTTTAAACGTGCAAAAAACTAATTCAATGCATTCAATCGTTTTCAACCTTTTTAATTTTGAATAAAATGCAAGTCACAAGAGGTTTCTGTGAGGGGGCGGGGCTTCCCTCCTCACCGCTGTGGGAGGTCTCTGGACCCGATGATGAGGAGCGTGATGACACAACGTTCAACTAACGTTACTGCAAAACAATGTTTAATAACGTAAAGGAACTATTAAAGAACGTTAGCCAACGTTACCTATAGCTGCTAGTGTTTAAAAACTTTGTTCTTATGAAAACGATTGCAACAACGCATTTTAAAATAATAGTAAGTAATAGTAACATTTTCAATAATAGTAATAGTAACATTTTCAATAATATTGAAAATGTCAAATTAATGGCATTTAACTTTTAATTTACATTTAATTTCCTAAAAAAATGTAAATGCTATGTTATAATAATAATAATAATGTAATTTATGGTGGACCATTTATTTACATAAATTTATAATACAAATCTAATAGGATGATACATTTCTTAAGGCTTGAATGACATTTAATATGACGTTAAAATGATAATAAATGTGTTCAGCGATCGGCAAGATGGACCCAACGCGGAAAAGATGAAACTTTATTAGCATTCCGCACGAAACTGAGGATGTGACGTCACTTAGTAACAGTAGCTAAAGCGCCCACACGCCGCATGCGCAGCGAGGCAGACCGCTGTGAGTGTTTTTGCTTATGTGCTTTGCGTCTATTACAATAGTGTTTGTGTTTTAAGGCAAATACAATGCAATATGCCACCTTTCTGTTTCGGAGACTTGCATGACAGTGTCCCCGTGTTACATATTTTTGATGTGCATGTAAAGAGGTAAGCATTGCTAACACTAGCTGACCAGGGTTTGAGTAAATACAAATGTATTATAAAATTAAATGGTGTATGTGTATAGATGTTAAAAGCTGTTTAAAAATTATATAATGGCAAACATGTTTCTCCTCTGCTCTTGTTAATAGCAGCATGGCTAAAACATCTGTTTGTGGAAGAGTTTGCCATTGAGATGTCCCGTATGTTTTTATTGTTGATGTTTGTGTTTTAATTGTAAATGCAACGAGCTTTGCAATGCTCTGCAGTGTGTGGATGTGTTATTGAACTCTTAGAAAAACAGTTGTTTTTCTAAAGTAGTGTTGTTTACAGTTTTATATTTGTTTATCGATGGCATTGTTTATGTTGTCCAGAAAGTGGATTATTTGAGATTTTTCATCCAGCTGTTATTGTGAAGACACACTGCAGACATGTACAGTCCCAAAGAGCTGGAGGGAGAAGTGGATCACTCGTTCTTTGACAGCGACTGTGAAGCTAATGACGCTGAAGATGGATTCAATAAACAGAAGGCCTCTGAAAAAACAGATGAAAGGAAAGGTCAAGAGACACATGTTTTGATGGATCGGATAGGGACTGATTTTCAGAGAGGACAGAATGATAAAGATAAAGCCAGACTGGAGGAGAGCAGGAGTGGTCACACTGAAGAGAAAGAATCTGACAATAATCCAATAGAAGATGGTGATGTACCCTTCAACGGTTCCTCACCAATCCCAAGTGCCAAAAGCTCAGACACTACCAACAACAGTCAATCAGATGAAGGATCGAGCGTGCAGTCATACTCATCTGATGAGGACAATGCAGCTTATAAACACAGAAGAAGCAGCAATAGTGATGTAAACAGTGATGATGATGGCTACCACCGGAGTGATGATGAAAGTGAAAGTGAGGAAGATGAAAGGTCAGAGGGACAGTCATTAAAGCAGAGGGGGATTTCCCATGGAACACCTAAAAAATTGGCTGGTAAATTTCGCAACAAGAGCAAAAGCCGTTCCTCATCATCGGGTCCAGAGTCCTCCCACAGCAGTGAAGAGGGAAGCTCCGCCCCCTCACAGAAACCTCTTATGAAACACCACAGGATAGGTTCAGCCAGCCAGAGAGAGAGGCCTAAAAAAACAGTTGATTCTGAGGGTACTGCCACAGATGTTACCCCTCTCTCAACAACAAATGTTAGTCCTGCCCAGTCTATTGATGTGGCTTTGCCTCCTGAACTATCAGCCACAGATGTTCAGCAACTGCAGCCCAGCCTTACCGAGGATTCGGTTGTGGATCAGGAGGGTTCAGAAGACCAGAGAAGTATAAGTTCTGAAGGTGAGGATGGACCAGGTAAGCACCCATAAGTTGCAGTGAATTAATATGTTTTCTTTTTTGTGGCTGGATATTTATCTTTTTTCTCCTTTGTAGTACTTTTAAAGGTAGAGAAGCAATTGGACAGAGTGCTTGTCTCAAGTCCTGGCAGTGTTGGCAGCAGTCGCAAAAACTATTCTTTCAGTAATGAGGAAGTTCGGAGGATCGACCGGGAGAACCAGCGGCTGCTGCGTGAACTCTCACGCTCCTCGGCACGAGCGCGCAGCAGCAGCTCCGCTTTCTCATCCACCAGCCGCCGCAGGAATAACGAACCGGCCGTACGCCTTTACCACAGCGCCATCAACAGGCAGAAAGAGATGGAGCGCATTCAGAAGGAAAACCTGGTCAGTTTCTTTCACAATAAGTTAAACTTTAATTTCATTTTAACTTTAATATAATTCTAATTTAATCTAATCTAGTTATTTAGTTAGAATAAATTATTGATGCTAAATGTTTTACACCTAATTTTGTCCTTTTAAGTTATTTACTTTAACCAAAGGACTCTTGGAAGTTGGTCCAGGGCCTGTTAAGTTGACACTTACAGTATGTTTGTTGGTACTTATAATAAGCGACCACTAGAGGGCGTTATTCACTAATGTTTTCAGCTGGGTATCATAATGAACTCCCGTCTAACTTTAGACTAAACCTCTACAGAGATTATACCGGTAGGCACGATTTAAACTTTGAGCACATTAAAAGCAGCTCCATTTTATAAGTTGTCAGCCTTTGGGAAATCACTTTTTGTGCCCAGCATTACTGAAAAAGCTCTGTAAGAATCAGATCAGCGATTGTGTGTTTGTATCCTAGGTATGTTTTAATTTGCATATATGTTGACCATATGTAAGTGTATTTGAGTTCTTTTGCTTTATAAGCCTAGTATATAATTCATAATATAATAAAATAAGTTTATCATTTAGAGCTTGTTTTGTGAAATCTTTTCTTTGCAGGTGCATCTTGTTTTAATGATATCTTCCTTTATGTAACAAGAGTGTTTATTTTAGTATTCTGTGAAAGTGTACTCAAGGGATTTCATTGGTTGTACGTTGTGCTGTCACCCACAACCAATGAGAGCGCAGAGATTGTTACCACCTGACCCAGACGAGAAGAGACAGGTGGAAGCGGTTTTGCACACATGCTTGGCTTGACATTACAATAAGTTCAGCCGCCTAATCTTCTCATACAAACTATGGCAGCAGAAAGAGTTTTATTCATACATTAATCGTCTTTATTTTACAGCCATTCAATTTTATCCTGGTTCCCTCTGTCCCAATAAAATATAAACTGCCTGGCAACACTGACACTAGCATTGAGTTACTTGAGAGAAGACGTGTTAACTGAATTTTACTATTTAGAATTTTTTAAAACAATGTGTTATTGCAAACAAAAGTGTTAAGTGGACTCTTGTTATATAATAAATAAAATTAAGTGTTAAAGTTTTAAGTGTTGGACTAAAATTAAGTATGTAAACGCATAAAAATGTTTTAGCTTAATTTATCAAAAACCTTGATAGTTGAAATTAACATAATAATGTATTTCACATATTCTCTGTTGATAATTGTTGAATCTCCTTTTAAGACACCTTGTGTAAAGCGTTAGTTCTTTACGATAAAAGAAGTCTTTGTATTCACTTCTTCTTTGTATTTACAATTCTCTTTTGTATTCAATTCTGTTATTTTTCAGTAACTCATGTCCCCTGAAACCACACACATTTTCTTACTGCCATATAACAACTGTAGTTTAATAAAAAAAATACAATACAAACTTCTCCTTAATCAATAGAAGCAGACTCTATTAGCGGTTACCCAGGCTGCATGTTCCTGCATGTCCTGTTAGCATTTTATTACCTAGCAACAAATGCCAGAACACAAGAGTCCAAGACAGTCTCTCTGAACGAGCTGTCCTCCATCTTCACCTTTACTCTATTTTCAGCCCCAGCTCTTTTCATGGGTTTTGCTTACTGAGAGGTTTCCAAAGGGCTGTTTGTACCCACATCCAGAGGCATGACAGCCTGTGACATTCTGATCCCTGCTGCTGGTTATTTTTATTCTCAGTGGCTTTTCAGAGTGTGCAGTTGTAGTCGCTGCTATCTCAAGTTTGTTGGAAGTTAATGTGAGGTTATAGGTTTAGCGCTTTCAGCGAATCCCACAAAACGTGCCAAGAATATGTCCTGCTTATGTCTTTACGCTTTTACATTTTACACTGTGAAAGTTGATTAAAAATATATAAGTGGACTATTGATGCATTGAGATATTATAATATTTTGGCTCAACAGTTGGGTTTGTTTAAATAGACATTTAAATTACCACAGAGTAAAATCAGTATTTGTGACATCATTACGAATCCATTATATAACAGCTGGGAGTTTTTAACTGTATGTGTTTTAGGCATTCCTGAAGCGTCTAGAATCTGTGAAAGCTACTCCTGGCTTAACCAGAGAAGAGCAATTAGCAGATTATCATCGCCAATGCCGATACCTTGGAGCGCACAATACAGCTGTTCCACCAATCAGACTGAAGACTGGTACGTGTTTCTATGAAAACATAAACTGTTTACATGAGGTACATTAAATGAATGTTTAGTGCTTTCGTTTTTTGTATTTTTTATTCTTGTATGCTCATGTTTACCAATGGTGCCAAAATTTTGATGGTGACTGTGTTTCATACCAAATTAAAAACTATATGATAACTAAATTAATATAGTATTTCTCACATTTTGCATGATTCAATTAGCCTCTAATTATATATGCTTTTCTTTAAATGTAATGCAAATGTAATTATTCTTAAGTGAAAAATCACAGTATTTATTAATATCAATATGTTTCATTATTAGACTTTCATCAGCACCAGTTGCAGTAGTTAACAGCCCTGCTTATAACAATTCTCCTTCCCTTCCTTGAACACAGGGAGGAGTTCTAGACCCTGCAGCAGTCCCCACAAAACCAGACCAGAACCTGCTAAACCCAACAGAGCAACACCACGACCCGCCTGGTCCTGATCCTCAATTCTTCCTTTTCTCCGACCCATTGAACTTACATTTCTATTTACGGTCAGTTCAGATCAGAGCATCATATATTGTGGATATTTTAAAGCCTTATGTTCTATATTCATGTCTATATTCCAGTTCATATAGGAGACTAAACCAGTTATTGTATTTGAATTGAATTATTGTACTTCAGATAACACAGTTCCACAAACGTTCAAAGTAACTCGGTGCCAACATCTGTGAGCTCATCGGAAATGTGTTATGTATGTTTAAGTTGTGTGTAATGTTGTGCTGTAATCTGGTGATGACATACGTATTTTATTGACATAATCAGACCATGTGTGTGATCTGTTATAACAGATTGTCAGTCTTGTAATCTAATGCAAAATAAATGCTTCATTTGGATTTTGTAATATTCAGTGTCTCTGCATTGTTCTGTAAGTAAAAGTGACTGGCTGTGTGACACTTGAATACCAGGCATGCTGACATGAAGTGACACATGCTCAGACAGAGCCCATCTGTTACAATCAACAGGCTAGCATAACAATACCTGTCGTTCACCTGTCGCTCTTAAACAGCTTTGACAAGCTGCCCAGTGCTTGTTAACACATAGCACACAAGAGTTATGCAACCACAGAGACTGATATATTTATTATTGTTGTTGAAGGCTTTGTTATCTCACTACACTCATGTTACGGTAGCTGGTTACTGTTACTAGATGCACTGTTATATTGTAGTATTATATTGTGTCATACAAATATCTTAAAGTAGTATTTGAAGGCTCCGCAATAAAATATTCTAGAGCTTGGCATAACTTGAAAGATATATTAATTATAAAAATAACCAAAATCTAAGAAATGTGTTGACTTTTAGTTGTTTCAACTTTGTTTCAGTTGTTTCAGCTTGTCTTATTTTAAATAATTTGGAATAATTTTAAGAAATATTATATTATTTAAAGCTTATTGTAAGATAATGAATGTACATTGAACTGGTTACAAATGTCATTAAACCTATATTATCACATGCAGTATATGCAAATTTGAATGTACATGAAAACTGCATCATTGTTTAATGTTTATTTTTATTTTTATAGTTTATTAAGATACTGTATGTTCTAACACACTAACTAAAGCCAGCTGGAACAAATACATTACAAATACAATTCGCACCAATTTCCTGTTTAATGTTTGAAAAATGTGCCTAAATCTGTGTGTGTGTGTGTGGGGTATCTGAAATTTACATTTTTCAGTATAATTTTGCTTTTCTGTGTCTGTTTAAAGTTAAAACATAATAGATCATTATTTCTATTCTGTTGTCTAATTTAAAAAGAGAGAAGCATCGTCACATTAAAGAAAGCGACAAGTGCCAAACTGTTTTGTTTTATTTTATTCTTATTACAAGAACACATAAGGTGGAACAGACCACGTGAACAGTCAATCTTCCAGTGTACAGCCACTGCAGTCGGTAAGTTAATGTGTTCAGCTAGCTACAGAAAACAAGTGCCACTGTAGACTGAAAATGACGATTGATTGAAATAAATAAATGAGGAGACTTTCAATCTGACCTGACTGAAAGTCATGTAAACTGAGGGGCCACTGGGATTAGATTTAAATATATTTACAAGTGTCAAGGTAGAGGGTACAGTGACCACTTCCTATCACATGATCACGTCCCACACCTGGGCCTGCTTGGCTAAGTACACTCTTCCTACACACTTCTCTCTAGTTGGTATCACTCTATACAAGTTAAGACATACACATCACTAAAGGGTTCCCTTTGGTGGGATGGACAAAATGGATGGAGAATGTTTATGTGTACTTCTTGATCTCATCATACAGGACCAGCACAAAAGCTCCGCCCATTCCTCTAAGCACGTTGGACCAGGCGCCCTTGAAGAACGCTCTGGGACCCTCGTCCTTGGTGATCTTCTTCCAGCAGTCGAGTGTGCCCTTGTACATGATGTCAGCTGGAGGAACAACGTAAGCATGTATTTCTATATACATTTCTAATAAAACAGTGCTATTAGCATTAATGGTATAAATGCAAAATCCTTTGCCCCACCTCCTTTGCGTCCGGACTGCATCATCATACGACGTCTGACAGTGTCGAAGGGATATGAAATGATACCGGCGAGGGCCGTGACAGTCTGGGCGATCATCCAGCTGATGACAATATGTGTATTCTTGGGGTCGGGCAGCATACCTGAGTAATAGAGTTAACATTGGCGTTGACTTATATTTGACACATTGTAAGCGATTTATTTTAGCCATCCACAGCCCATGTTCTCATTCATACCTTTAGCCGTGTCATAGACACCGAAGTAAGCAGCTCTGTAGATGATAATGCCCTGAACAGACACATTGAAGCCGAGGTAAAGACCCTTTATACCGTCAGACCTGAAGATCTTGGCAATGCAATTTCCCAGACCGGTGAACTCTCTCTCTGCCGCGCCTTTGCCGATATCAGCGGCAAGTCTTGTTCTGGCGAAGTCAAGAGGGTAGACGAAGCACAGGGATGTGGCACCGGCAGCGCCACCGGAGGCCAGATTACCGGCAAAGTAACGCCAGAACTGGGTCTTCTGGTCCACTCCTCCAAGGAAAATCTTCTTGTACTTGTCCTTGAAGGCAAAGTTGAGGGCTTGTGTGGGGAAGTATCTGATGACGTTGGCAAGATTGCCTCTCCAGAAGGACAGGAATCCCTGCTCTTTGGGAATTCTCACTACGCAGTCGATGATACCTTTGTACTGCATCTCGGCTGTGATCTGTTTGCTGGCATGCTGGACCTGTCGAGCAAAGACACAGGGAAAGATGCGACTTAAGTTGTTAAACAGAATGTCGTGCATTATCTGCATGTTTTTTCCATGTTGTTTGTTCATCTAAACTTTTGTCTGATTTTACAGAAATCTGCAAGTTACGCATTTTGCACGTGAGGATTTAGCCGGCCACGTGCGCGAGTTTGACTTGGAGTCGCACCCCAGTTGCGCGCGGGGTTTGAGGATTGAGTTGCAGCCTCCAGACTATTTTTATCTTTAAACTTACACCAAATATCGCTGCTCTTCACACACGAGATCTCAACACACATGACTGTCTTTCATGACTGTTTTTCTTGACAAGTCGCCACAAGGTCAAGTATTTAAATGTAGGAAGAATTTGGTACATTTTTCTGAAAAGACTCTTTTGGAAATGTTTTATGTTTAATGACTTAATGAATAACTTACGATCAAAATCATCAATGAAACATAATTTAAATTTACTGCAAATGCATGTTTTTGCCAATTCTTACTTGCGCTTTATAAAGTAGCACCACGGACAGCGACATCATTCGTATTTTTCGTTATGTTAGTACATTTTATCCTAAATGGGCAATTATGTTATATTTTTGATACAGTTTTTAACTATTAACTACTTTTAAACATTTTTTAACTATATTTAGTATGTCACACACGTGGCCCTTTTTCGCCAACGTATGCATTTACAAGCTCTAAATAACTTGCATGCCATTGCTTGTACATATTCATATAAATGTAAACATTACCTTACATATTATAGTTATAAAACTCACCTGAAGTAACAGTTTGACTCTTTCAATGGGGGCCACAGCTGTCTTGGAGATGGCAGCGGCCACACCACCGGCCAAGAAATCCTTCAGGAAGCTGATCGCTGCATCAGACATGATGTCCTATATCCTGGAAGACAGTCTCACCAAAGGACCCTACAAGAACTCCAGCGAAGCCCCTTCAAATGGACGAGCGCTCGTCTTGGCTCCTAATTTATCTCTGCTCATTATCGCGAGAGGAGCAGATGATGGATCTATGCGGGACCGAACAGAAACTCCAAGCAGAATAAATATCCTGGGTCGGGGGTCACGAGTCTTGCGCAGGTTCATTAATTTGTGCTGCATGCTATGCTATGGGGACGTTTAAAGGGCAAATTTTATTTCTCATATGTGTTTCTAAACAAACTGTTCAAATATCAACTGCTGGAACAAGTTGTGATATGCTTGTGACATACGGGTTTTTTTACACACAACCTTGTCACCCAGAATGTGTAATTTCCTCTATGTGTTTTTTTAACAGAAACAATAATGCATCATTCGAGGAAAAATATGAATATTTGACACTGTTTGACCGACTAAAAACTCATTTTAAATGTATGTGCCTCCAGGATTAAACACGGATATTTCTATATTTTCTATATTATGTACATCAACAGATCACCCCTTGTATAACAGTTCCTGTTTTTTATAAAGTCTTTATTTGTCTTCACTTTAACTTAATATGTTATATTACTTGGTGTTATTTATTTCTATATTCGTAATAAGATCCATGTTGATGTTTCAGATTCTTCAGCTTTTGTTAAATGCAGTTGTATTAATTGATAAAATTAGGACTTTTATCCAATAATGCAGATAAAGATATTAATAATAAGTAGTAAATCCGCACGGCAGCTGCGTCACGTGGCACGTTATCCTCAACCCCAAATATATGACCTCTTCTAAGGTCAAGGAGATAACATAAGTTATTGCATTACGACTACTCATAGATTTTGTAAAATGAATATGAAATACGAGTGTTGAAATAAGCGCCTGTTTTGTTGATATTCACTTCGAATATTTCATTTGAACGGCATCTCTTTAGTTACCCGGTTAAACCGGTTACCCGTCTCGGTCCAGATGCCACTAGACAGTAACAAGTTTGAACCACTAACCGGTGGACAGTCGTGCTACGTGAACGCGCCTTCTTTTAACGTGTACTGGGTAATACAGTCAGTGCGCACTTTATTATTTCGTTACATGGTTGGTTGCTTAATACACATTGTTGTTTTAATTGACTGTATAAGTTATATTAAAATGTTAATATGTGTTTTAAGTCCTCAGACATCCATAGGATATTTGAAACCATAATCCCAATTTCTAATCCCCCCCCCCCTCAGTCTGTTAGGACTGTTACCTGGCTACAGTACAGTTATATTCTCCCTGAAGGGTTTTGAATGTTAATACACACAAAGCAGGGGAGAGCTCTTAAAAACACAATGAGGGTTTGATTGGGTGCCAAACACATCAGCTCAAATTTCCTCAACCAGAGAAACAAATACTCTCTCCCTCTTTCTCGCCAGACAGAAGTTTACTGAGGACAAAAACTTTATTTAACTAACCAAAATATTACTTTGCCAATTTATCTGTTTAAATGACTAGCCTTTTCTTGTTAATGTGCTTTTCTATGCATGTGTCTGGAAGTGGGATATTCTTAAAAAATGCTAACAAAAATTGTATTTTTTTATTTTTCTCATTACCTTCATTTAAAAACCACAGGATGTTGTGTTAGTGTGTATCTAAACTAGGCCCGTTGTTTCCCTGTAAGTGCATCAAACGCACTTTTGTGCGTCTTTCTGTAGACGCGCTCGCTTGCTGTTGCTAAGGGCAACCTGGCTTCTCTTCAGTGAAACAGCAGGGAGACAGTCTCTCTTATAAAAGTTTTTAACCTAGTACTGCATGTAACTTTTTTACATTTAAACATTAAAAAACCGCGAAGAGAAAGGCGCATATTTCTTGATAAACCGAGAATTCCTTCTCTTCCAACGCCTATCGCGCTTTGCAGTAAAAGTTGGTTTCATATAGAGATCAAATATTTCCAAGCAGGATGTCCACGGTGGCTTCTGTACGGCTTCCCGCCATCCTGCATCCTGCATCAAGACTTGGAGATCCAGAGCTCATCTCTCTTCGGGGTTATTCCACAGACGGTAACAGAGATCATAGAGGCTGGATGCCCAGGAGAGGAATCAGACCTCAGTCTCCAGGGACGGAAAGTCTGGATTCCGCCTTTCGCAGTCAGAGCAGCAGGAGTGATATCATGGAGAAAGTTAGGAGAGGAGGATTGGATATTCCAGAGGACATCCCTGAAGGAGAGGAGGTCATCCACCATACAGACAAACCCAGACCTGACCACCGTAAGTCACAATGACGCTTAAAGTACAAGTAAATAAATACATAGTACAATAAACACAGATAAATAAAAACAGCTCTACATGAATAAATAAATAATCGCTTATTTATTACGATAAATGCTCGCTGTACACATAAATATTCAAACTATTGTTTCTTATAATCTCAGTCTACTATCATATTAGTGTGAGGCCTGATTGGTTCATATTATGGGTAATGCATTCACGGCTCGTCCACACGAGGGCGCTCTCTTATTAGGGAATGAATGGTATGAGCAATGGGCCGTGTGTATTTACGTCACGACGCCGCAGTTTCAATCGTTTTTCACCTGTTTGCCCTTATTTTGTATTGCATTATTTATATTAATTACAGTAATATAGTTTTCTGAGTTTATGATCGCAGTTTAGTTGGTCATCCAGTTAAATCAGCTTTGCTGGATTAAATGCAAATGTATGCGTGCACGTGTTTGTTTGTTTGGGTTGTTTGGTTTGTTTGTGTCGTGCAGGACACAAGATGGCATCAGAGAATCGCTCCATAAGCAGAGTTTCCCAGACAACGTTCTCCAGCACTGAGACGTGGACAGCAGATCAAACCGATCAGGTCAAACCTTCACCTCTAACTCAAGAATGTTCATGTTGTTTAAAGGTTTTTGTTACATTTCAGCGTAAACCTAGTAAAGACAAAAAAACACAGCCACACAGAAACTACATTATAGACTAAAAACAACTAAGACACGATTAAAAGTAAGTAAATTATCTTGATAGAAAAAACATTTTTATTTACTGCACATAAAAACAAAGAAATAAACATAGGCTAAAGAAGTGAGTCGATTTCCGCTGGTTCTGTCGTATACAGTGTTTTAAAAGTACTTGTTTGTTTAACTATCACACTTTAAAATGTATGAAAAATACACAACAATGTCAAACCTAGTGGCATTAATTGTATCTCCACACGCAAAATCCCAGAACGTGTGTAATTCATCCTTCCATGGTTACTGCGATGCCTTTGTGAACCAGGTAATGTGACTTTTAACTTTTATTTAAATCTTATCTTGTTTCCAGCTGATTGAAAGCTTGCAAACAAACGTTTAGCATCGTTTGCAGTCGTCACCTGGTGTTTATTGCCACCCAGTGAAACTTCTTCGCAACATGATTCCACAAACTTTAATACTAAATGTTTTAATACACGGCTATTCTATAGCATCCCCGTGTGTTTCCTCACAGGGTTGCTGGCTAGTGTTGTTCCTTCTGACATCAAAGCCAGGCATTATCCCATAGAAAGAGAAAGAGAGGGAGTTAGTTGCTCTCAGAGAATAAAACACCCGAACTGATAACATCTCAGCTGCTCGCTGCAATACATAACAGAGTTTACCCAGGAGAGATATCAGCAACGTGAGAGAGGGAGAGATAAAAAAAAGAGAGAGAGGGAGGGTATATGTGCAAACGGGTATGTGAGAGAGAAAATCCAAAAATCTGCAGGTGTCTGTTTCTGGAGGGGGTGTTTAGTGTGATTAACCCTGCCGGTCTTATCCATGGAGTTGTGTCTGTCTGACCGCCTGAATCCAGCAAGCAGGCCCCCTCGACTCCGCCTGGTCACGAGAGCTGCCTTAGTCACACAGTGGGGGTACACAGACACACACACACCCGGCACAAGTGTCAGCGTGGGTGCGTGGACGAACATGCACGACCCCTCCATCACATCACATCCCTCTCACAAAAGAAGCTTGATGTGCTGTCCTTCATCATATTTAATACATTCAGCCCTTTATAAAGTCCTTCAGTTACAGAGTTATAAGGTTTTCTATGTACATCATAAACATTAAGGCATGATTATTAATTTATTCTGATGTAACATAAGATAAAGTGATATTAGAATATTAGAACGTCAGTCTCTGGTTATTTGTATTAAATCTGAATTTTACCACAGATAACTAAGAATTAGTGAGTGACATATAACAATAGCAGCATAGGGTTAATAAATCATAGTGCATTCATACTTGCATACACATTTTAAGACATTTTTAATCATATACCCTCTCTAAATATTATAGCAACAGTTTACTAGTGATTAAAATAATTAAAAATCCACTTTACTAGATCCACAACTACCTTACCACTTTGAATTCTCTTCCTTCTTTATTCTTCTTGTAGCTGGAGGATGTGCTGAAAGAACGCATTCAAACCACAGGAGCTTTGACCCTCAAAATCCTGTTTAAGAACAACCACCCTGATGGCAAACCTCTGGTTAACAGGTAGAACTCAAGCACACACACAATGACAATGAAGGGCTAATGCTGAGATTTTTATTAACTCATGGTTGCTTTGTTTTTTCCAAGGCCTGTCTTACTTGAGATTCTCACAAAGTTTTTGAGGCGTCAAGTGACATCCAAACAGCTAAAAGACCTTCTACACCGGTGAGGAAGAGGGAAAAACAACAATTTGGGAATGTATAGACTGTCACAAATAGTGTATAGCACAATAAGACCTCTGGACTTGTGTATGTCATTTCTTTATGATTACAATCTAGCAATTCTCAGCCAACCCTTTTCAAGCTAAATATGTCGTTATGCATTGAGAAAAACAGTGTGTAAACATGTTAATGAATATCTGCTGTCTTTGTTTAGTCTGCACCTCTCTGATCGAACGCTCATCAGTTTTGAGGATTTTTATGGGGCTCTGAAAAACCCAGAATCTAATAAAAGTAACACAGCAGGTTCTCTCACGATTCCTCAGATACTGGCCCTGCTGAAAGGACCAACACGCACCAGGTAAGACCAGCATAAAGTCCTGACATCCCACAGTCTAAAGCTAAAGTTAATTAGCAATTCATTTTGTCGTACTTCAAATGAAATATTTTCTGTTGAGATCTAGGGGAAAGTTAAAAAAGTGTGTAAAAAAAGGCACAATTTACTGTAATAACATGCATTGATTTTTTTTACAGCCATTTAACAAAAAAGTCTCTAAAAAGTAAAAAAATGTAAGAAATTGCTAGCACATTTTCTGTTATTCTGTTATAACAGTGAAGACATATTAAAAGATTCATTGTCTTGAATTTGCCAAAGAGCTGAGAACTTACAAAAAAAAATTAAACACATGAAAAGTAAAATTTATCTTTAAAATAGAATAAAATAATTGCATGAACACATTGCTCTTGTTTTATAGCAAAACATTTTACAAACCAGAGTTTGCTAGGCAGCAAGTTACAGTAAGTCATGTGTACGATGATTGTATGTATATGAGGATGTGTATGATGTCATGTGTATGATGACTGTTATGTTCTGTAAGAAGTTACTTAGAAGAGGGACAATAGACTATCAGGGGCTGAGAGTCAGAGGATGTTGACTTCTCATGCTCAAAATCTTACAGCAGGGAGTGAGAGCAGCACAGTGTCTCTTTTAGGACGGACAGAAAAAGGATGATCAGCAAAGCAGCTTATCGCCCCCCCCAACCAATTTCTGTCTCTCTCTTTCTCTCTCTCTCTCTCTCTACCACTGATACTATTATACCTAACTGTTTAAAGCAGCAGTGATCTACAATGAAGTTCTGAGTGTGTGCGCGCGTGTGTGTGTGTGTGAAGGTTTGGTTGGTGTGTGTGTGTGTGTGTGTGTGAAGGTTTGGTTGGTGTGTGTGTGTAGTTCTGCTGGTTGCTCGAGACCTCATGAGACCAAGACACACTCCAGCCGTGAGCAAGAACTGAAATCTCTGTGACTAATCTCACACATTTTCCCTCTCTTTCTTACACACATTGAGAATTATGAACCGGGTGAGAGATGAGAAAGATGGAAGAGGAAAAGAAAACAAGAGAATAAAGAGACTGCGAGAGATGGATAAAGATGAAAGAGCAACAGGAAGAGATGAGAAATGAGATCAATAGTGGGCAGAGGGCAGATTTATGGGTCAAAAATAAAGGTCTGAAAATAAAAGGGATGTAATAAGGAAAAGTGTTTAATGCCCTCCTACTTCTTTGTGTGTGTGTGTGTGTGTGTGTGTGTGTGTGTGTGTGTGTGTCAAAATCTGAGCAAAACCTCCTTTTGGGGATGTCCTTATTTATACATTTGCTATTCAAAAGGATTAAATAAAGTTTTTTTAATTGTAAAAAAGCAGAAGGGTTATAGTGTGAGTTATAGTTATAGTTTAAGAGTAATTTAAGGTTAAGTTAATGTTTATAACTAGCTGTGTATAAAATCAGTAGAAATCTAGGAAATGTCCTTATTTAGATACATATCATTTACATTCTACAATCCTATCTGTTGGTAAATATGGCTAAGCACAATACAGTATTTTATTTGTGTGTATTTAAATGTTAATGTTACAGCTCTGGTTATAATGTTGTGTCTGTAGGTTTCTGGAGAGTGTGGAGGTTCTGTGTAAGTCTGACAATACGGCTGAAAGCTGGATTTCTGCTCCAGAATTTCGAAATATTCTTAATAAACTCAAACTTCACTTGAAAGATCCTGAGTTTGAAAAATTATGGAAAAGGTTTGAATTTTTATGCATTTCTTTTCACTGTATGTATATATGCATGTATGTGTAAAATTGTACCGAAATACAATAAGACATGCTGAAGTCTTGATTGATATTTAAACAGGTTAGATGTGGATGGATTCGGGGCAGTTAAACAGGCTGTTTTACTGAAGAAATTGGGATTAAGCAGAAGAATGGAACAAAACAATGAGAGAAACAACCACGTCCCCAATACAGCTAAATCTGAGGAGATGAAAAGTTAAGATACTTGTTTCATATAATGTGTAATATAATATTTACTTGTTACCTGTATAAATTATTCCATTTTATACTTACAATTTATACATCTTATAATTTTGTTGTAAATAATTATTTTAATTGCTGCTTTGATTCCAAACAAACTGTTGCATGAGAGATTATAATCTAAATTTGATAAGGAATAACATTATATAATATTATCATTATAATATCCTTAGTTATACCTACAGAATTATTATTATTTGTATTAGCTGAGGAAACTGAGAAGCTGTGGTAAGGCAAAAGGTTTCAGTTTGGCTGGGATTAAAAAGTAGTTGACCAACATTCAACCTATAGAGGGCGCTGTGACGTTGCTACATCGGTTACGTCAAAGTCCTATCAACTAATATTCAACCTAATCCATAATCCATCACCTGTCATGACTTGCTCTCTCCAGCATCTTCTGGTAGGACTCTCTCAAAGGCAGAAGAGGAGCGTCACACATCCATCGCCACAGAAACGTGGTTGAAGGACAAATTTAGGGAAGGTGCTCAGAGGATGAAAGCAGAGTTTGAAAAGCTGGATCCTGAAAACAGTGGAAAGGTAACAAACAACATGCCTACTAGATGACTTCTGAGTGGTGATGTCATATTTATACAAAACTGGTCCTAAAAATTTAGGTAACTTATTCTTTATTAATCTTTCATTCCATATTTTAGAATAAAATTGAAGTAAACTTTTTGAGACTTTTAAATGCTGTTAAAACAGAATTTAAGGGTTTCCTGTCTATTCTGATCTGTTACTTCATCATTATTCTGCTTATATCATAAGGCATCCATTCAAAAACATTTTAAAACAATTTGATTTTTGCAAAGAAATAAACTAATATGTTGGTACAATTATTTTTTTGTGTACAAAACTAATTTCAAACATAGAATTATTTCCTAATTATTTCCTATTTTCCTATTAAAAGGTTTAAATAGCATAAGCATTATGCCATAAGTGCATGAGAAAATGCAGTTATGTCATGCACAACACCTTTGTGTGGTATTATATGCACCTGCGGTGAGTCTGAGTTGTGTTTGCAGGTGAGTGCAGGAGACTTTCTGCAGGTGCTGAGAAGGTTTGATCTTCACCTGAGGAGAGAACACCTCACCCTGTTCCTCTCCCGCTGTGGTCTGAAGCTCAGGAAGGGTGTCGTGCCGTACCTCAACTTCCTGCGTATCTTCCAGGACAGAAGTTCCAATGGGATCACACACAAGATCATCTCTAACCTAAAACACCGGTCAGATTTACACCATAATAAAACATAATTACTGTATAATGAGCTTTGATATGAAGAATCTCAGTCAAACCAATCTTGAATCAAATCATGAATTAGATGTCATGTATCATGAACTAATATAGCATAAGGTAAATATTCATTTGTTTTTATTTAAATAAGCAACAGAAAATTATTTTACAATTATTTTGAATGATCTAATGAAATAATTATGTAATGAAATGTGTGACTGTATGTATTAATTACTCATGATGTTATAGTTATTTGGAAGTAGTGTAGACCTTTTCCGATATATATGTAGAGATTTTCCGATATATACAGTATATATACATATAGTGGTTAAAGCCTTATTCATGAGTTTACATACTTTGGAATATACAAGCTAATGCAATATTGTATCAATGTATCAACGATGGATCAAAGCAGGAAAACACAATCATTTCTTTCCACTCATTTATTTGGTGGACTTCCAGAATCCCTAGATTAGGACAGGGAACATTTCCACACACAATATTGATTCTGGAGTTTAGATAATTCCATTCTGTTATCAGTAACAGTGTAGAGTGGGCACTGAGTGTTTCCTCTGCTTACCCTGAACCCAAATTACACAGCAGCATCCAGAGAAAGTGTCTTTAAGCCTTGTAGTCAAACTCTTCTTGCTCTAACCAGCTTAGGGCTCATAGTGTTTCCTGCCCCGGGTCACCCAGCACACAGCGTTCAGTAAACAGCTGCCCAACGCCGGCTTACACTGACTGTGTTCAGTTGATTGGGGTGGTCCACAGATTAAAGGATTGGAGGTTGAATAAAATGGGCCAGGCAAACAGTTGCCATCTATACAACCTTTCACCATGGTGACAGTATTATACAGTGAATCCTAAAAGTATTTGGGTACGTGAGGGACACCAAAATACATGAATATTATTGCATTAGATTAGAACAAAATATCAAACCTAGTTACATCTGCAATTGTAAATTTGTAAAACATTGTAAACCACAATTTATATAATGCTACTGGTATGTTATCTATGTATGTTATCTAATGTAGTCGATTTCATACATTTGTGTCTCTGTATATTTACTACTCACACAATTATTTATTTTTGTGAAGACTTATAAATAGACTTATGTTGAAGACTTATGTTAAGTCTTCTGTTTAATTCAACACATTTTAAGCAACAAATGGTTTTGAATGGCAAAGACTCACACAAAGTAACAATAAACATTACACTCTACATATGATGAACTGTTTTCCCTCTTCCTGCAGGTTTTATTCTGGTGAGAATATGAGTTGTGTTTCCTCTCTAAGTGCCATAGAAGCCAAATTAACTCGCCTGTTTCAGTCAGAGTACCTTGCTCTCCTTCAGACATTTCAGTAAGATGCCACTCTCTCTTTCTCTCTCACTCTTTCTCCTCTCTTTCTCTACATTCCTCATTTTACCCTCTTTTATCTGAGTGAGAATAACAGCGAATTAACCCTCTTCAAACCTGAGAACATGCAGGTGTCATTGGTCTCTTTTAACCCACTGAGATTTTTAACTTCCTTTTGGGTCAAAGGTTGACAAGTTTTTTTATAGCCTATTTAATTAAAACTTAGAATTGTTAACACAGACCCACATCACAGAAACTATTCAGGCTAAATGAGTTTCCTTCAAAACCTCTTCAAATCTCTTGAGTAGATGGAACCTCATTCTCATATCATGCACGTAGCTGCTTACACATTTAACAACTGCTTGCTAATACTCACTGAGAGGACAACGAATTTTCATTTACCGATGTGTGTGTTTATATAGGAACATTGATAAGCTCAACAAGGGAACTGTTAGCCAGGAGGAATTCAGGGCAGCAGTTGAAAGCAGGTAAACGCTGTCTTTGTTTCATTAAATCTCATATTTTTTAAAATTAATAATCTACATGTTTAAGTATTTACCCAGGTAACAGGGAATGTTTTAACCATATAGTAAAAATGTTATTCTAAAGATTAGAAAATGTTACAGAATGTAAAAACTGTTTGAAAAAGGTTTTAATTCAATCACTGTGCAATAATGTTAAACAACATGTAGAAAACTGGATGTTTTGAACATTTCTAGAACATTCAAAATAATATTTTTAACTTTGTTAAACGTTAGGGAAATGATCTTGCAACCTAAAATAGTTAGCTGGGTTCAAAGTACAAAATAGTACAACATTGTTGCTAGAAAGCATTTAAATTTGTTTAGTCATATCTTGTTTTACTCACAATGTTACCCTTAATAAAAAGAAAAATATGTGCACTGGGTCTCTAAAGCACACAATATCTTATCAGAGTCTAAACTTAATAATATCCTAATTTACTCTTTTTTTTTTGTAGCTTGAAACTCCCCTGTCTTTTAAAACACATTTACCTCACCATAATCCTCTTTGTTTGAGCGTGTAGTATTACATGTAAGTCAGTCTGGACTGTCTGTCAGGTCCGACTCACATTCTCACATTTTTATTCATAATCTTTGATAAGTTCATTTGTCTTTATCTGTGTTTTCTGGAGCGAGTGAAGGTTCTGGTTTGTGCAATTGAATATTTGAGGGTGTGCATGCGTGTATGTGGAGTCTAATCCTTTGATTGACTGGCCAGTGTATGTCCGGCTCTGTGCGATGACCGGGTGAAGAGGGCAGTTGACCTTTTGACCTCTCGACCCTGCAGTGTGTAAGAGGGTCAATCAGTGGCGTATGCTTAAGGCCTGCTGGACTGACCGACCCTCATGAGTGGATTCTCTAGCTGGGGTGACATCAGTGACCTCACGCTGACCTTTCTCTGACCTTCTCTGCAGGTTTGGCCTGGAGATTTCCGACCCTCAGTTTGAGCAGCTGGTTGACAGACTCCCTCTTGACCATCGTGGAAATGTCCAGTACCCAATCTTCATGGCAGCCTTTGACACCAGGTACAAAACCCCATTAAGCCAGTTCTCTCATTTCTTTTCTGTTTCCCAGCTAACAACGTTCTGGAACAGTTCAAAACAGCAATTCTTTTGATGTTGTATTAGCAACATTGCTACAAGTTAAGAACTTCAAATTCAGACATTTATGAAGTCTGTATGTTTTTTCAGCGTTCCACTAGCAACTTTAGAGTAATAATTTTGAAGATATATATATAATGTTAACAAAAATTCTACTAACGTTACTGCATTAACATTTTTGATAACGTTCTGAGAATAATTTCTGTTAGCTGGGTTCCTATTTACAACAGTTTTATGCACTTTGTCCATCTGTCTGTCTGTCATAGTAAAAGGCAAGTACAAAGCACATCATATTGCATTTTAACAAGGTATTTACTGAGTTTAGTTCCAGTACCAAGTAATATAATATTCTTCACAAATTCTTTACATACTTTTTGGCCATGGTTTAATTTAGTTTTGTTTAAGTATACAGCATAAAATTGTAAACAGGTTTTAATGATTAACATAAAATACAATCCACCAATTAAATTAAGCTTGATATTGTATATAACAAAGCATTATATATTGGAATTATACTGTATAGTATATACTGGAATATGAAGTACATATTATATCATGGAGAATATGGAGGTTTAGTGGATTTGGCTTAGCATAGCATCTATAGCTAATTAGGCAGATGAGGCATTGGGCTATATAGTGTATAATGAAGTTATTTTGGTGGATGGGGACTTTAAATATATATCACAAAATATATCATAACTTATATTATCTATTGATTAAATTTGATTATCAGTGTTCTGTTTATGTCTTTTTTAATACCCTGGCTGCCTTTTACCCACTCCTACCCACTTACAGAAAAGACAGTTGATACTGTATCTTATGTTCTTTGGCCTAAAGGTTTAATAGCTAAACCTGCTCCATCATTTGTATTCAGGGAGAGGGAATAGATTAGCTAGCCAGTGACATCATGCTTCAGGGTGGCTCACTCGCCCGCTTTGTGTTTTTCTCATTGTGTTTGACCGGTAGAAAACAGCGGCAAATGCTTTAAAACGCACCATAGTCAGGCTTATAGATTGTCTTTATACATTTTTATATATAGTTTCAAATGTCTTTTATTAACTTGCTTATTAACTTGCTAAGTTTAGTTAAATTCCAGTATTTTTCCAGCAAATTTTCATGGCATAAAGCATTTTGTATGTGAATTATTAAAGAAATTGTCATATCAGCTGAACTTAAAAAATATTCTTATATTATTTCTAAGAATTTATGCAAGTAGACACGGGTAAATGAATGGTAGCAATAGTAGGAACCTATATATATTTGCTGTAAAGCTAACAAATACATAAGCATGAATGTATATGAATATGCTACGTATTTGTTGCTATGAAAATAGTTGCATATGAGGATTAGCATGTGACCACCCCGAAGGACCCATGTGAACTCCCCTAACCACCTAATGAATGACCGACAATAACCAACGCAATGTAAACGTTTCTTAAATAGAACAGGGTAATGAATTTTAATCTGCTAGAGTAGCAACTCCGAGACATGCGGTTTTAGTGCGTGTGTGTGTGTCTAGGGAGTGCGCATGCATCAAATGGGGGCTGGGTATGAGCTTAGCTGCTCATTTTATTTTCTCAGTGTGTGTAGAGGATAAAGACCTAGAAAACCAGCCTGGCTTAGTTGACAGGTGACAAGGGTTATACTGAATGGGGATTTTGTAATACTAACAGTGGGGAAAAAGCCCTTGCACCAAGGGACCTCCTGAATAGAAAGAAAGAAAACTTTAGAACTTCTATACGCTTGGAGAACAGTGAGAAAGGCAGATCGAGCCCTGCCAATGACAGCTACAAACTCTCTCTCTCTCCCTCTGTCCCATGAGAAATGCTAAATCATTTATGCTAAAGCGGGCTGATCTCGGTGTCAGTAGTTCCTGTGTGGCATTTCCTCTGTTTGGGGGAAAGTTTGACATGTTAGTCAAACAGAGCTTTAGCCGTCAACATTCAGACCTCAGCAGATTAACATCACTCACATCCCAGACTAGCTTGCTTGCTTTTGAGTTTTGTCGCATTATTTTGGAACATTTAGTTGTAACAATGCACAACAAATACATTGTGTGTTGACGGTTGTTTTAAACTGCTAAAGTTGCTGATGTATTTAGGATGGCATCTAGTAAATTTCCTGCAATGAGGGATTTTGCCTGATGGATTTCTAAAGAGAAAATGGAAATTTCCTTGCACAAATTTCGTGTTGGATTCATTTGGTGATATTTGTTGTGCTTTCACAGAGCTGACCAATAGCGACCCAGCTAACAGGGAATGTCCTTTAAACATTGGGAAATGTTCTCTCAGAGTTCTATCTTAACCTTCTTGCTTTTTTTCACTTCTTGCTTTTGTCTCACTCTCTCTTTTTATCTTACTGTTACTTCAGAGAACTAAAAAAAGATGCAATTAAAAAAACACACTGACATTAAGACAATAAAGTTACACAGTTAATATAAATGTAACATGGAGTTGCTGTCGTCTTTATATGAGGACCAAATAAGCAAAACTCTCAGTTTTTCTCTCAGTTTCACCCTTTTTGCTATATTGGAGAAACAATTGAGATATTATAAAGATCTTATCTGGTATTTTTCTGTATTTGGTGTTTTAGCTGAAGCATAACAGAATGTTTTAGTGTTAAAATGGAGCTGTACTGCAGCTCTGATGGTTGGTGATTTCACAGTATTTACTATGTTTTTCTGTTTGATTCAACTTAATTCATCTCGATTTTTCTTCCTCTTGGTTATAAAGCAGCCTAATGGTTTTCAGGCCCCTCACAGTTTGTGTGGTCCCTATGAGAGACCAAGAGACCGAACGGTCGTAGGACGGGTCGGATTTTCGTGTGGGAACCTCAGACGTCAAAATCCCAGATATCCCACCCTAATCTCTGCCAAAACATTTTGTTTTTCCTTTTTCTCTCTCGTCTGTCCCTGTCTCTCTCCTTTCCTTCCTTCATCCATTTAGGGCTTTAATTTTTTATTCATGGGGTGTGAAGGGGTTGAGACGGGGGTGTGGAGACAGGATTGGGAGAGAAGGGGATAACTCCTTGAGCTGGGTCCAGGGCTCAGACCAGCGCTGGTGACAATGGCCTCAGTGTTGTGCTGGGTGTTGTGAGCAGGCCGTTTGGACATTCTTCCCCTGTCCGTGGAAGCAGATCTGGGAGGTAGCAGTGCCCAGGATTACCATCTCATTAATAGCAGCCATGACTTTTGTTCAAAGACCGACTTGTGTAATGTTGCCGTGTGGATGATGGGTAATCCGCTGAAACTGCAGCTGTAGGGGACACTGGACACACACACACACACTCTGTGACTACTCAATGTGATACACATGCATATACAATTGTTGACATTGGTTTTGACAGGCAGCTGACAATCATTTTCATGACTATTTGACAGTATTTATCCAATGTGCTTGAAAAAAATATGGAATAAGAAAAATGTGAAAGATGGGTTAGCCCTAACCCTAACATGTTGGGAAAATAATACTTACACAATACATGTCAAGGAAGTCCATTCAGGATAAAATAGTGTTTTTATAATGATTATGCTTTCTGAAGCAAAGCAAAGCTCAACACCACAACGCTATTGCAGTGATGCTCCTAAGGTGTTTTGAATGGCTGTTAGCACGTTGCTATGGAGTTGCTAAGGTGTTTTAGGTGATTGCAATTGTGTTATTGCAACTCAAGTTTTCATAGATTTGGCTGTTTTAGTACAAGTCTACGGGATAACACAGGCCATTTATCTCTGTTTCATGCCAAAGTTTACTACTTCAGATTTGTAACAGATTGTCATTAATAGCAATTATAGAAAGCAAATGTGTGTGTGTATGTGTGTGTTGTATGTGTTGTGTGTGTGTGTGAGTGTGTGTGTGTCTGTGTGTGTGTGTGTGTGTGTGCGCGTGTGTGGGTACAGCCCAATCTTGTACAACCACATTTTCACAGTCCGAGCCCCTGCGGCTCACTCATGTGACCCTTGTAGTCTCGTTCACACATTCCACTCTCCACACATGCCTCCTGCTCTCAGATGGTGGCCCAGATTACCCAGAACAATACAGTTCCAAATGTGATAAATGTGCATCTACTTATTCCCTCCCTCACTCTTTCTCACATCCTCAGACGAGATAAAATGAAAGAGAAAAAAGCGTCCCATTCATTCACCAGTTATCTCTGTGGGCATCTCTCTGCGAGCAATGGGACTCCCTTAACATCCCTCCTCTTTTGTGAAGTGCGCAATGGGTTTAGCCGACACCTCGTCTGTTAAAACAACACGCGGTCTCTCCTCTCTGAAGATCAGTCGTCTGGGGCTGAGAAGGGGGTCTGGTGATGCCTCTGGATCAGAGCGAACTTGGGTAACAAATACATGCGTGTCAGTCTATGAAACCTCTGGTATGATAAAAAAAATGGCATCATTATCTTATCTCACAGTTTAAACTTATCAGACTGGATAGATTTGGGAAGAAAAGCTTTTATTAAGGCCATTTTTATGCTTTCTCATTACATTTTTATAGATAAAGAAAAAATACATTCATGAAAATACTCCTAATATAATAAAAATGTTTGTGGGAGGGTTACATTATTAATTATGTGCACTTAATTTATTTTGTTCTCTAATTGTTATAAAGTTCTTTCAAAATACTGATAAACATCTTATGAAATCATATTGATAAATATTTATTCAGACAGGAATAAAGAATTCAGATTTCTTTAAGTTATTAAAACTTAATAGAAAATATAACTATTTATAATATTGGCGCAGGTGGGCTAAATTTAATATTTTGAGCTCAGAATTTGTGAACGAGATCTGACACTGTATTGCCAGTTTTTAATACACATTTAATACTTTATTTTACCTTTAATATATATTTGTGAGACTGTTTTGTGTCTCCTGAAGTGTGACTCATGCCCCCTATGGGCACAAATAAAATATTACAACAGTGTTTAAATATTTTTATTTTTATAGGGCTTGTTTGAAAAACAAACGCAAAAGTAACTTAGTGCTGTAGCAAGTAATGTTTAAAAAATGAGTTGCTTAATTGTTATTTTCATGATGTATTTTATAACAGTACTTGACAGAATTTAAACCTATTTGGTTTATTTTAAATTGATCTTAGAGGAAAATCTAAGTAAATGTTCTCTCACTCATTGTGGTTTAGTTTGAGTGGTGTCTGTGTGTGTCTGTCTGTGTGTGTGTGTATGTGTGTGCGCGTGTATTTGGTCTTGCGCCAGTGTCACATCCTGCTGTGTTGGTTTTGTGGCAGGCCTGTTGGACATGGGGGTCCTGCTGAGTTGTCCGTGGCTGGGTCAGGAGGTCTCCTCCCGCAGCTCTCTGTTAGACCTCCAGCAGCTCCACTAATAGACTTAACCTCTGCTTGTGATCAATGATTTTAGCTCCATCTTGTTCTCTTGTCAACAAGCTAATTGGAACCGGTACCATTTTAAAGAAACTTTCACACAGAACCTAGTATATATGTGTGAATATCAGTGTTGCAGTTTAGAGGTGATGACAATAACTGTGATATTAATAACTGATTATTGGTATTGGGTTACTACTACACATATTATAAAATTGTAAATAATTTGGTGACAGTATCAGAGTTAACATCTTTGCTTTCTTCTTTTTATACTAAATGTGATTTATTGGCACAAAATAAAATGTAAAAATAAATTTGACCAACAGCATTATTTATTTATTAGTAGGCATTATGATAAAACTGTTACATTGAGTTGTTTTGCCCATAATAATCAGTGAAAGTAAAAGTTGATATTGTGAGAGCCCTAGGACATATTCACAATATATTCAACTATTCAAATAATTTAATAATTCATCTCTTCAAAATGTTTAACTAGTTTAGGCTGCATTTAACCCCTTTGCTTCTGAATCACATCAGTTAGCATTTGTGCTGCATTAAAAGTGAAAGAATTTCATTCATCTGTTTAAAAGAGCAGTTTGTCTTTCAGCAAATTCAGAAGGCACACAAACAACTTTGTCACTGACTGTGCACAAACACAAACACGATGCCTCTTGCAGTCAGTGTCATTTCCTTTGATCTCTCTGAACCCGTACGAAGGTTCTTATTTCAAGCGACTGTGTCTTTCAAATCTCCCCATCTCTGTTTCCCTGCTCTCTTTTTCTCTCTTTATTCAGTATGTCACTTTTTGCTCTAGCCTGTGACCTCTCAAGCCAGTGGCCCGCCTACCTCGTTCGGACTGTGGCCTAAAAATGGCCCAGAACTCTGCCCCTAAAGCCTGGGGTGTGGCCGTCCTCTTTCCAGCACAAAAGGGCCACGGCTATCGGCTCAGCCGAGCCCGGCCCCCATCAACCCATCCAAGCGCACAGGGAGCACATTAGCTTAGGCCAGGCTTTGTGCCTTCAGCTTTTCTCATGTGCTTCTTCATAGTTTAAGCAACACTTCAAGACCATCAGGTGTCTGCCTGGTTTGATCACTCCAGTTGCTCTCAAAGCCGTCAGATGCAGGGTTTTAGCGCTTTAGCATTTTAGCGTCAGGTCCTGTAGCGCTCCCTGTTCGCCACTCAAGCGAGAGCGGTTGGAATTCTGGGAATTCTGAGACACAAAGCGCTTTTTCAGAGGTTCTATTACATAGTATGATCTTTAAAAAAAAGAAAAACAAAGAACTGGCCTAAAAGACCTTTCTTTCATTTTCTCTTTTTCTTGCTCCTTCAGGAAAGGAGTTCCCAGCCTTTTCCAGCCAGTTGCTCAGCCCGCCATTCATGACTCCGATGAGGAGACGAGATCGGTGGAGCAGGATCGGAGTGACCCTGAGGTATGATGTCATGATAACAGGGAATTATTGCCATTTAACATATCAATGTTAAATTTTTACATTCAAAGCTGTTATTAATTTTTACTGTTAGTACTTTCATAACTGAAATTAAAGTTTAGTAAAGTAATGTTTCTATCATTTGACATCAATAAGTGTCCAACTTACAGTTAAATAAAAGTGTGTTATTAAAGTAAATAGTTCTCTGATTGTATGAGCCACATTTAATGGCATAAATAATATATGCCTTTATAACTATAACTAACCATAGTTATGGTTCAACATTATATTCAATAACATTATATAGATTTATAAATACCATTTCATTGTTTAGTGTTGTCACACCCTCACACAGGTTAAAGCTATACAATCAGTTATATAGCTTATATAATAGAATTCACTAAACAAAATCATGAAGTAAATATATATAATGTTTCAGTTGTTTAAGCTGGTAAAGAACGTCGTGGCAAACCGTTACAAAGATTTACTGAGAGAATTTGAAGAACTGGATGAGAAGAACACCAGACGTCTCACTCAGGAAGACATGTACCAGCTTCTTAAAAGGTGTTTATATCACACACACAAAAATAAAAGTTTGTGGTCACTTAAATTATACACCATTCCAAGCTGTATCATTAGATTTTAACAATCAGTTAGTCAATTAGGAGCCAATAAATGTGAATTCAAAATGAATAATTGATTTGTTTTCAGGCATAATGTCTTTATTAGCACATTGTTTGTAGCTGGTACTTCACAGGATTATGTATAAGGCTGTATATAGTTGTCTCAGCACACACACATTGTTTATGTGTATAGTGGAATGCAGTCTGCATTCCTCATTATTGTCTATAACATGCATGTCAAATCAGAGAATCTCAGTCTGTGATGTACAGCACTGTGTTTCCCAGAGTCAATAGTCATGATAGAAACATTCCTGGTGTGTCTCACAGACATGCATGGACCACCAAAGCCTCCAAACATTGACTTGTACCCCATGACAGTGTCACCAGAAAGCAGAAACTAGCCTTTACTTTCTGCAATAATGCCTTAGTTGTGCAATTTTACAACAGTGTGTTTGTTGCAGTTATGTGTTGGCATAGCGGAGAAGCCATAGTGTAAGCCTGTGGATTATGGCTTTCCCCCCAGTGTGGTTATACCAACTTCCAGCCTTGATTTATTATTAAAAATGATTTTTGAATAATAATTTTTTGAGGTTGACATACTGACATGAGTATACTAGAGACCTCTCTGTGATATTATTTTATATATTAAACAATTGTAAATCATTTTATATTTTTAAAAACAAAATATTCACTGCCTATTGCATATGACTTAAAAAAAACTTTATACTTTGTTTTTGACTTTATGCTGAGCATAAAAGTTATTTTTAATTAAAAACTGAACACATCTTATAAAGGAGCTAAAATTCAGGTGTGTATTTTGAATAAATTAGTTAATTAGGCCAATTACATCATTGCTCCTATTGCTTTGCATGTGATTCTGTCTTATTCCTGTCAATCCATTCCAAAATCAACCTTTTTCTCCTTCCTTCAGCCACTTTTTTCTCTTTTCCCTCTGTTTTTCCCTCATTTTCCTCCCTCTTTCTCTCAGCCTGTGAACTGAACATGTTGTGAAGACTTCCAGTCACATCTGAACTGTTCACCCCATGCGAGAACTTCTTCCATTTCTATAAATTATTTATCTGTTTATTTACTCCGCTCCCTCCCCTCCCTGTGCTGTTTCTCCAGTTCTTCCTTTGACCCCTTTGTAATTTCTCTCCCACCCTCTTCTCTTTCTTTTTTCTGTATCACCCTCTTTTATCTCTCTATTCATTTTTGGGCTGGAAAATGGCAGCGGGCCTAAAAGGAGTCGTGCTTTGAATGGGGGGCATCGTGAGTGGATTTGCATAATCTGTGGCGTGGCACTGGTGCACAGAGGCAGGGAGACGGTGCCAACCGGTCCAAGGTGATCTGAACTCGCCTCGCCAGCTCAGAGATTAGTGACACTAACAGGCTTTACTGTAGCCCGGTTCACAGAGGGTTTGGCTGACATATCAGTGCCAACTCCTCTGGCTCCCACAGTATGTGTGTCTGGTGAGAAACTGTTGCTTTTCTCATTGATTCCTGCACAGTGAACAAATGCGCACATACCCATCAGAGCATGATTTCAACAGGTTTAAACGTGCTGCATCTAAAGAGATTGGACTGCACAACAGTAACACACTTCTTAACAGTCAACGTAATGTAAGGTATCATTTATCTCTGTAGAACAAAGTTATGTGTATAAAGTTTAAAGGGTTTAAAATTCAGGGTTCTGGTTTTGTTTTGTGTCCCTACACAACACAAAAATAGTTATTCTTGGCATTTTGAAATCCAGGTTGTAGCTTAATAAAGTAAAATTGCTTTTCCGAATATCCATCAGTAAGTCAGTCATACATATATGCTAT